>JAFBJS010001432.1:43613-76020 GCA_016785265.1 Paraplagusia blochii | reverse complement strand
ATGTGTATAAGAGACAGTATATATACTGTTTGATCCCGTTAATGAAAATTCACAATGAAAAGTTCTGGTTTATGTCACAATTATAAGGAGTTTTCTTCCCTTCCTTCAAATTTACTTCTGCCTTTTTCCTGCAATTCCTACACTTACCAGTAGGTGACATCATAAAGGCTATTAAAGATTCAGCATTTTAGGTTTTATACATTATTATCTGAGCTCAAACAACACTCTATTCTGGTTGTGCCTCGGTCCTGCGTTCAATTTTTAACCCATTTTTTTAAGTTCCGCAAGTCTAAGAGTTGGACCACATCTGCTGTAATGCCTGGGAAAAAAAAAAAAAATCTTAAAAAATAATGGCACCAGTTTCAGAACCGATGTGTTACTCAAACAAAACATAAAAAATGTGTAATATTTATTGTTTACAACATACATTTTGCAGGAAATGGAAATGATTCATGGGTTTTTTGTTGTATAAGTAATTTTATCTTTTGGATATTATTTGAATTATTTAAATAAATATGTGTAAAAAGGTAAACAAAATAGTTTATGTTTCATCTCTGTATATATGAACATAATTCTTACTTTGATTTTAATTTCGGAAGAATTATTTACTATTAACTATTTCTCGCTCCTCGCCCCTTTGAGATTGACTCTCTTTGTCATATTTCCCATTCGTCCTCACTTTTGCAAGTTCAGACTGAAGTAATCATAATTAAAAGTTTTTGACTTTACTTTAACTTTTTGTAAACAGGCTCAATGACTGACAGGTACAGTAAATATAATTTAGTTTACTTAAAGACGTACTGCAATAAGACACATGTTTTTATAACAAAAGAAAGAAAAAAAAAAAAAAGTCTGTTCCAAACTTACAACGTAAAGCCAACAAGCATTGTTGGGGACAGCCTCGAGCGGTTTTGAGCAATTCCTGGCAGAATCCAACCTCTCTAATCAAAGCTGGAGGACCAGTGAAATCACAGGCTGCTCCTTAATGGTGCCTTATACGCAGAAAGCCACTTCTCGCCATGTGATAACACACATCTGCAACCGTGTCAGAGATAATGAACCTGGGAGGAGGGCCCTGGGTTCTATCAGGTTTAATGTGTAGTAGTTGCAGACGTTTGATGAGCTGTAATGACACGGAAAGTGTTTCGTGGTATTTAGAAACCTCGGTGCAATCACTGCTGCGGGAATACTTTTAGAGTCGCAATTGTATCGCTGCATTTATATTACCTGTATCTACATACATTATGTTATGTAGACATAAGCGTAGACATATGCATATATGGGTGTTTGTATGTGTGTGTTTGACCCATATGTATATATTTGTTTATATTTAAGTAAAACATACACTATAGATACTATATATAAATATAAATGTTTGTTACCCAAATATATATATTACTGTATGCTTAACTTATACATAGAATATTTATGCAATATATATATAAATATACTGAAATATAAATTTGTATTTATACTGTACATATGTTGTTCATTTTACATATATAGGATTTTTTACATGTATGGACACAGTCATATATGCAAATATTTATACATACAGGTACATATATTCACCAAGGAAGGAGAAAAAGAGTTATACAGATTGGCAAGGCAGAGAAACCAATCTGGGAAGGATGTGCAGCAGGTGAGATTAATTAAGGACAGTATATATATATATATATATATATATATATATGTATATTTATCTGTCTTTTTGTACATTCAATTTCCTAATTGGCAAGCCTTAATATGCATATATACAAATATAGAAAAAAATATATAACATACATAAAAATTTGTATACAGAGATACATACCATGCTTTGATATATATAATAAATAATTTGTCAGTATATTACAAACTTTTTGTAGAAATATTCAATTACCAAATCACCCCATTATATGCATATATCCATACATAATAACATAATATATATGTATATATATATGTATATACGCACATACATATGTTATCATATATATATATATAACATACATATGTTATCATATATATTTACAGAAAACAGAGTGGGTTAGATGAATAGTTCTTTCATGTGAGAAGGAAGAGTTCTCTTTTTGTCTTGATCACATTAAGCCTTCATAATTTAGATAGCTCTATCAGATTGACCTTTGTCTCCCCCGCGCTTAATTGATTTGTGTGCAGACATTCATTTGATGCGAATGTCCATCATCTTTTTCCGTGCAGTTACCCTCTAAAGCAGTAGATAATGCTCATGAGCTTGTCACCCGAGGGCCATTTTTAATATTTGGTCTTAGGCAAGAAGGAAATGATTGTTGTTTCATGTGAAGACGGTAATGGAGAGGACGAAGCTGGAGTTCAGAGCCTGGCTCAGGAATAAGTCATAACTGAAGGCAAATGATGCTAAGTCCTTAACACAGCGATGCTAGCACATCGTTGCCCCCCGTTAATATTTAATGATTACAATTGCGCAGAATATTTTGATACTTTTTTAATAAATATCATGGAGCTGGACAATACGAAGACAATCTTAGCCGCGGTGCTGTGGAAACTGTCACGAACTAAACCTCCAAAAAAAAAAAAAAATGCTGCAAGGGATTTCCAAATATATTAGAGCAATCTTGTGTGAAAGCAAACAATCTAAAGGAGCCATAAATAGATTCAATTACCCACAAAGAAATAAAATGTTTGTTCTTTTGCAAATGCATGAATCAATAATTCCTCACTTCAATAGCAACTGCTCAGCATAATAATATGCTTGATACCGAAAAAAGGACAACACACTTAGATAGCAGCACTTGGATTTTTTTTTAACATTTCTTCTTGCTCGGCATCACCATCATCCTGTGTCCAATCAGCTCTTCTTCTCAACACATGGACCAACCATTTCACCCTGGCCCCTCTCTGACTTTATCTCCAAACTGCTAAACCATGAAATCCGCATCCCGTCCTCAATCACGTGCCCTTTCCATTTTTAGTAGTTGCCTAAATATACGATTCTTATCTCCGTCCTGATAGGCCAGGACGAGGAGCAATCCAATCACTGCGGGTGCCCTGTTGGTTACCAGGAAGTGAGCCGGTTGCTTTCAAACCTATTTGTGATCAATCCTTTAGATAAACCTTTGCATTTGCCAACATGTTGCTCATCCCCGATGAAAAACCTTTTCTACTTATTTCCATTCGTCCTTGAAACCATAATCAGTTTAATAAGATAACTCATTAAATATAACATCATCCTACTCAAAAAAATATATATATATGGCCTCATCCGATTTTTTTTCTTTATTGAAAATATGTATTTTAGTAAAGGAGTACTCACTCATGTTATGTTTCAGTTTCTTGCTGTAACTTAACTGGAATTTTCACCTTCAGTCAAAAATATATTAAAGAATCATATACACTTGTCCTTCTCTGCATCATTATAGTTATATATTAAATATAACGTCTTTTAATTTGTCTTTCTTGCCTATTGCAGACATTTTTTTTTTAATAAACCAATGTTTTATATCTTTCCAGTTGGTCACAGAATGGTATAAGATGGGACAGAAAGTATGCCGATGAGTATAATAATGAAGGTCCAAAAATGGTTGACGATACAGCGCTGTCTTTCTGACTCAATGTGGGATCATCACAATGGGATTATGGAATGGCATTTGTAGGGGACGTTGCAGACAGAGGACTGTACTCTTGTCTGGCCAAGTACCTTTAGTGAACGAAGTAGGATGACATACATATAAAAGGTGAAGATGGGGAGTTTAACAAAGCCTACATCGTAAAAGACGTTTTCTTTAAATCCATTGTATCTCATGTTTGACATTTTAGATACTGATATATCTCTTGCTATAATAATAATCATTTTGAGCAAATATACTCGCATCTCATGAAAAAAATCTAAACCCTGGACCTACACAATAACACATGATATTATGATATAAGGGTCTGTCAGCCCAGTCCTTCACAAGTTGGACTTAAAATAGCCGGAGCCAAGGGGTGAATATAAAACACCTCTCATGTCAACACCAAGTAGTCATGAGGTGAGGACGGGCTAAAAACAGATAGCCTTACCTGCCATCAACAGCTGCACATCACGTCCCTAAGATAACACTGTTAACTAAATTGTCATTTAGCTAACAGCAAAGACAGCTGTGCTTTCTTGTTTCACCTTTTACTGTAATGTTTATTAATATCACCGTGTTCTACTGACCTGCCTTTCCACACAGCTTAACCAACTTTGACAGTTTCAGGGGACATTAGACATAAAAGCCTAATTTACACCCCACTGACCTCATTAGGTAATGGGTAATATGGCAATGTCACAGTGCCCCCCGTCCCAGCTGTTAACCACACTGTAGTTAAAGCTTAGGAAAGGAAACAAGTGAAATTGAGGGACTCCATAATGAGTATGTAGATTATTAAGGCTATACATTGTTTTCCTGCAGTTAAGTCATTTTAAATTCAATATATAGAACTTAAAAAAAATAAATAAATAAATAATGTATTAACCAAATTACAATAAACCCGTGAACGTATCATCTCAGTGAGTATGGCACAAGTGATTGTTTGCAGAGAGAGCCTTGTTGTGTGCACTTCAGTTGAGGGACTTGAACCCGAGTCGTTTTGGCCACAATTCCACTTCCTTTACCACCTGAACACACACTGTGCTGATCTACATTGAGAGTCTCAAACATAAGGCTAGCAAACTTCTAAATCTACTAAAACCAGATCCATCTATCCACTCATCCATCTTCATCCATTACTGTTTTACTGGCAGCAGTCTCCAATACTGCCACCCAAATCACACTGCACCATACAAGCCATTTGTGAAACTTCCTGCAGGTGGTGAGGTATGGAGCCAGAATGGTCTCAAAAGGAACACACATCTGAGAAGAACACACAAACAACACGACAAAATACGTTTGTGAATTCTTCAAACTACGTTTTTAAATTGCCACACGCAAATCGTACTTTTAATTTGTGAAACTACGCGCACACAAATTTGTAGTTTTGAGAATCGTCTTACGCGGACCAGATTCACATTACGTCAGTCCGTCACCAGCCAATCAGAGGTCCCATGAGTCACTAAAGTGCGCCCAAGAACCAAGTTCACGTCCTACAAAATTGGCGTCTGGAAGCAGCAATGGCGAGCGTTCGAGTGTAAGTATGTAACCATGTTATAACAAGATACTTACACTTGAGTGCTCGCCAATTGAGTGAGACCTCTGATTGGCTGACGATAGACTGACGTAGCAAAATTATGGACGCAAATCTGGTCCGCGTGTGAAGCGTTGTTTGTGTGTTCTTCTCGGAATACATCCGCAGATCCGCGCTTACGCGTGTGTTCTTTTTTGAGACTATTCTGGCTCCATAGTGAGCCCACTGTAAAGCGCCATCCGACCCAAGCTGGATTCGATCTTGCCCAGGAGCTGAACCCCGGAGGTCCACACCAATGACAGCGACAATACCTCTGGGCCAAAGCACTACTGTTATTCGATTAAATCTTCTCTCTGTACTGGTGATTTATGCACCATTAAATGATTGCAGCATAATCAATACTTTTTTTTTGTATTGAACTTCAATATCTGACATGGTTTCTTATTGATATGACATTTTCAGCAGTGACACTCAGCAATTTTAAGTTCAAGACCCCTGACCTTCAAGAACAGTAGCACGTCTTAGCGCAATTATTGAAATACAGTAGCTGTAACAAGGTTCTGTTCTTTATGGCATCTTTTGTCTCATCTCTTTTTTTTTACAGCAAATCCATTTTTCTGAATCTTCTACTGTAACTCCAACTACCTCCATGTCCTCCCTCACTGCATCCATCAATCTCCTCTTCGTCTCCTACCTGGTAGCTCCATCTCTAGGATCATTTTCCTACCAATGTATCCACTGTCTCTTCTGAACATGTCCAAACCACCTCAATCTGTCTCCTCAAAGTAGCACATAGTGTTATGGAAGAATAATACTTAATACCAAAATATTATAACACTGATAAAGATGTTAACAACAACTGCAATGAAGTTGAACCCTTCAACGACTGAGATTTAAAACATTTTCTCTATGCTGGTTAACTGCTCTCAATTGCCCTTTTATGGCCTTTGCCTCTGACCAGTGGTTCCAAGTAACCAGTTGACCTGTGCAGCAATAATATCATTACCTTCAAAGACAATAAGTCCATGTTTCCCTTTTTTGTTTCCTTCAAATACATATAAGTATATTAGTAAATACTAATTTATTATATTTAATGAAATATATTTCGAGGAAACATCCTGGACATTTGTGCATTTTTTTCACTTTTAGAGTTCATCGAACGGGCCAGATTAAGACCTCCTTGTGTCTCAGTTTTGGCCCACGACCTGTATGTTTGTGAATCCTGTTCTTGTGCATGAACAAAGTACGTAAGCATATATATTATCAGAGTAGCTGGCAGATTCCTCTAGCCAGGGGTTTTGAATGGTCGTTTCCTAGCTTGGGGATTTGTGAAACACAAGGTCTCAATGAGAAAAAATATTCTGCATTAAATCGGCATGAAATCTCAGCTGAGCTGTTCAGATCAACATCCTCATTCTGCATGTGTCGCTCACATCCTCAAAGATCCAAGTCATCATACGTGACTGCCGCTGTTTGTGGAGATGTCAGGGATTTATCTGTACTTACATCTTATTTAATGAGCTCATGTTGACAGGGTGGGTAAAAAAAAAAAAAACAGATATTTTTGTCTGTACATGTTTTAAAATCAACTGTATGGATTCTGTGAGCTGTCAGCCCGCTCGGTTCGGTGAAGGATGAGGAAAAACAGTGTGGTATTACATTAAAAAAGTCCTCTCTCAGACTGGAGCGTGGCCAAAGGCAGCTTTGGAGGAGCAGCTTGACCAGGCTTCTCTCTTTTCTTTTTAATGTGCTCCGGATACACAGCCACGAGCCATCATACTCCACTGCAATACCCATTTTCATTTTTTTTTTTTTTTTTACCCTGCGGTGTCGCCTCCGTACTGTGCGAAGTCGAACTTTACCCATATGGCGTGACTGTGCACCTTTCACCTTCTTACATTGCCTTTGTGGAATGGAGCAGATCCAGCAAGGGAGGAAACAGGGACAGATATGACAGGGTACTGTTTTCCTGATGCTATAGGGCTGAGCTGGTCGAGTGAAGGCTATGCAGTATACTGTACAGAACAGTACGACGTCATTCACATCATGTCATAAAGACCATCGTTGATTCATTAGTGACTATAGACCTGGTAGAGAAGCTAATACTATTGATATGATACTGAACCATTCATCGTATTTTGTTTATAAAGTCTAAGTGTGCGACTTATACTCAGGTGCAGCTTGATTTTTAAAGCTGACACCATTGAAAGGTCTTGGATAAGTGTTTCAACTGCTACTCCTGCATAACTGACATTTTCATGTTAGTTATTTACACAGTGACAGCCACTAAATTCGGTAAAATTTGGCAGTGGTTGCATATTGGTTAAGGAATCCAGTCCAGTGAGGACCCTGGATAAAATTCTGACCCAGATGAAGGCCCTAGTATGAGTGGTCCGCCAAAGAAAAAACAACTCCCCAAGTCCCCGGACTTCTTGTTTGTAAACACTTGGGGTGTTGTACTGAAATTTTGGGATTACTGTTACAAATGGGATTACTGTTACAAACACCATTGATTTACTTAATTTAGCTCCTCTGTCTAAAAAAGCTACTTATACCGTTACCACATTGGCACTTAATTCGGTATTTGCTGCGACGCGAAACCAGTTTTGCTCCCTGTTTGTGTTCACATTACAAACTAACGCGAATTCGCTCCTCAACTAATGCACATTAACTAATCCACCACTTGTCGGGGTTTTCATACCGGATTAACTAATACAGGTGTAAAGCAATAAAACGTAAAACGGTTGTCACTCCCAGCGTGTGTGAACACACCAACACCCGTATTAGTTTAACGAGCTCGAAAAATCTCACGTAAAACCATGCTGAAGACCTCTCGTGACACCACATGCTAGGGGAGCAGCTCATCTCCTTGTCAACCGCTATATGTTGCTGCGTTATTAGGAACAGGATTACAAAACACTTCCTCATATTTTCTCTCCTTATCTTCCTAATTTGTTCCTTGTGTCTCCTTCTCATCGCCTTCATATGTCGCCTTAATCTTTCTTTAACCTACTCCATTTTTTTGCACATGCGTTTGTTGACAGAATCCATGTTGACTAAAACCACATATTAATGAGATGTCGTTATAAAACCACGTGATCAAATTGAAACTGGACCATGGTCAGACTAATGCGCATTCGCTCCCTTATTGTGCATGAATGTGGTATCAAACGCGTAGCGAAAACCAAATTAAACTGAATGTGAATGCAAAGTGAATCGAATGCGGTTTAGTTAATACGGGATCGAATCCTGAATTACCTACTTCGGTATTCGATTCCGAATTGAATGAGAAAACGGTGTTAATGTCCTACTCCTATCCTTGTGTTTCTCCTGTGTTTCCTTTTGGTCCTGTTTTGTTGCCATGGCTTTGGATTTTCTGAGAGAGCTCCTGAGGGATTGATGAAGTTCTATCTAACATCTATTTAAACAAAGAACTACTTAGCATTCCTCAGCTGTGACCGCATGATCTCGCTTATATCCTCGCATTCAACGTGAGGAAAGATAGAGACGCAGTCTGGCAATTGTTTTTCGTCGTTCTGAGGTGCATGTTTATCTGGACATATATCAGATGGGCCGTTGCAGGCGAGGCCACACAAATGCCCTGCCACTTCTGCGGGCTGTAAGCTGGCCCAGCGCTCTCTAAATTACCTGTCAGCATCAATTACAGAGAGTCAGCATGGATGGGATCCTGGATTTTCTTTCTCTCAGAATTAAGATAAGCTGCTGCCTGCCTGTTTGAGATGCCCCTCATTGACCCACCTGTTGAGTTGGATGTGAGATGTGTATTCTGGTCACTCTGACATTATTATCCCCAGACTGCACACGCCTCCACTCACCCCCAGCTGGCAGCCGTGGCAGTTCTGATCAATTCATTTCTGCCCATCATTGCTGTCCCACGTATCTTCTTTCTGCATTTATTTATTTCTTTTTTTTTTTTCCCCTCTCTCAGACCTTTCACCGAGCCGTCTCTCTGCTGTTATTCAACTTCAATGCTGCACCTGGGTGGCTGTTATTTTGAAGGCGAAATTTTCTTTTTCTGATGTTATCCGAGCGGCATCATTCTTCGTGTTTATTTCAATAAAATGAAAATTGAAGCTCACAATTTCCCGACTGCAAGGTTGCACTGAGAGTTTGCACTTTTGTTCAGTTTAGATGTGCTTTTATTTTATTGACATCGTCAACAGCTGGATACTGCTCTATTTGTTCAAATCATCTTATTGGGGCTTGTTTTGGGTCAGTCCAAAACAGGACTCAACTCAATAATTACTCATAATTCTGTTTAATATTGCCAAAACAGTAATCTGAGTTTACTACCTAGTTTCTAGTACTAAAATAACTGCACACTAGTGTAACTGCCTGAATTTTTATCATGGTAAAAGTAGAAATTATGTAAAAATATATATATTTTATTATTATTTAGTGGCCATTGAAGCAAACCCATGCAGTTTTAGCTTGGGTCTTTATACATCTATCATAATAATTAAGTGATGCTGTACAATTGCTCTAACGCACTGTCCACCTGTGTTACAGCTCGTGAGAGAAACAGAGCAGCGAGGCTGTAGTGAAAACAAGACTCAGTATTTGAAAAAAAAAAAACTGCGTTAAAGGGACAAATAATACAAGTAAAATACATATTTTTTAAGAAAAAATTAAATCAAATTGTAAAACTGGTAAATATTAAAATGATTTAGAACTCTTTGGAACCTAACCAACAGTGTTTGAGAGTAATTTCCTTTTTCCAGGCACTTATCATAAAGTCTAACATCTTCATCATCATGATCTGATTTTTTCTTGGTAGCTAGGAAAAAAAAAACATTCAACAAATTGTGTCAGAGTGTGGAAAAAAATAAAATCAGTTCTTGTCAGTATTCTGTATACATGTAGTGAAAAGCCATCCAGGTGACCAGGAATCAACCCACGAACTGAAATGTTGCACTGAATTCTAACAAGCCGTGATTTACACAGTTGCAGGAATTACATGACACATGTATCATAACTGTGATGGTTGTCAACCTGTGCGTGCTTTTCACCACATCACCGGTACCAGTCCACCTTCCAGGGAGAACGTTAATAATACAAGTAACAGAAAGAAATGAAACCACAGCTTCATTGTTGAGTGATCGGCGAGTGCAGACAGAATCTTTTCCATTCTGTCAGAATATTTTCTTTAATTAGACACAAGGGTTAATGTAGGGCCATATGATCATGATAGAAAGGTGGTAAAAATGTAATGACTTTAGTAATAAAATTAATAGAGGGGGCAGCAACCTCATGTCCAAGGACCACTTGACTTTCAGTCCATAACTTATTTGATATGGGCTGCAGTGGAAAAAAATATTCTAGGATCAGAGTCTGGAAACGGTCTCCACGACTGCCGCCCAAATCACACTGCAACATACTGTGCCTGTGTCTAAGAAAGTCCTCCAAGAACTTTGCTAAACTTTCCAACTACCCTAGAGAGGGTAGCGCCACCTGTTTTTAGGACTGTCCCGTTCTTTGTTACCCTTGTGGATTTTCTGGTTATTGGCGGATGTCTTTCGCAGGGTGTGGGCAATCCATTTCCACCATTTTTGTTTGATTATGACCTAAGTGTTAGCATTCCAGTGATGCTGGCTAGCCCTAACCCTAATCCTGGCTGCTTGATGTCTATAAAACATACCTTTATTGTTGTTTCTAGACAATTCTGTTACTTGGGGATTTTTAATTGGAAGGCAACCCTTTTGCCCAATCTTCCTCCTTTCTTATCTGGGTTTGAGATTGGCCACAGTGGACTTGGACTAGCCATGGTGGACTTGGCTTTATACGTCTGGTCTAAGGCAAAACCATTTGGGACTAATGACCAAAAACAGTCAATTAAACCCAATCAAAAAGACAAACCGTAGGATGCACAAGATCCACCGTGATCCCTTTGCCACTTGTTGCTATTTCATGGCAGGTCATTTGTCCCAATAGTCATTCATACTATGCTAATATTTTCCTGCCAAGCCCTCGCAGGACGAAATATAAACCGCTTTGGAAAGCTTTTGCTCACACAACAACAATCGGTTGAACCAGGAACTCAAGCTGAGAGAAACAACGCAGAGAAGGAGCAATTCACACTAAAATATAATCGTGATATTGACAGCGTCTGTACAGAGGGGGTGATGAAATTGAAATGAAATGAAGACAAAATGACGAAATCATTGGGAACTACTCAATTGCAACGCATTAACCTAAGACCTTCTGAAAAAAAAAAAAAATGAGACAATTTTCCCTCAAGGAATTTGGAATTTGTCTGAAATTGAATCACGGTTCAGCTCATATTAAAGCTTCCCTTCTGTGCCTCACCTCAGTTGAAACTTTTAATGTGCTCCTCTAGTTAGACACTACATTCAGTGGGAAACAAACTGATATCAGCACAAAGATCAATACATTTTTCTTGCAGCTCACCAGTGTAATGCTGCTCGAGGTGCAGTTCATGAAAATTATTTCGACGTCCTCCAACTCCAACGTTTCCCATTCATTATCAATATCAGAGGCCTGCGCCCTGTATCAATGCAACGCAGCAATTAGGAACGGCTTCTCCGGCTCTGAAAGGAAGAGTTGTAATATCTTTATGGATTCTGATGAGACTTTCTCATACCGCCCGAAAATTATATGTGACTTTGTGTTGCGTTTCCTAGACCATAAAGACATAAAGTTTTTATCTGGGAGAAGAAGGCGGTCTTTACTCGCCAATTTGCACAACTTCAAACTTAATATTGACGCAATGAGAGTCCCTTTAAATGGGATTCAGGAATGTAATGCAATATCATAAGAGGGAAGATTTTAAATGGTGCACAGCATTTTCAGATTGAATGTGTAAGTGGATACAGTGTCAATATATTTTTTAGCTCTTTTTAACAGTCTGATTTGACTGATGTTAGAGTAGACTAAAAAGACTAAACTAGAGTTGACCAGATTTGACTTGACCAGACAAGACGAGAAAAGGCCGAACTAGAGTATGTATGACTCAAAGAGGCAAGACAAACGCCGGCTTAAGTAGGCTAGACCTCACCTCAGAGTATACTGAAAAAGACAGAACTACAGTACTTTGGATTTGATTTAAACATTCTAAACTATAAAGACTAGACTTGAATGGACTGGACATGACTCCACCAGACAAGACTCGAAACAACTTACCTTAATAGGAATCCACCAGATATGAGTAAAACAATAAGACTCAAAATACTATGCTACAGTAGACTAGTATTAACTCAAAGAGATAGGACTAGAGTAGACTACCTTTGACTCAAACAGAATAGACAAGAAAAGTCAGAACTACACTAGACTAGATATGACTCAGCTTAAACTAGAACGACTTAACTGGAGTTGACTGGATATGACTCCACCAGACAAGACTCGAAACAACTAAACAAATTTAGACCAGAAGCGAGTAAAACAATAAGAAAAGAAAGAGTAAACAACAGTAGTCTACCTATGACTCAAACCGACTAGGCTTTAAAAGACTTAATTGGAGTAGACTAGCTATGACTCAACAGGAGTAATCTAGAAAAACTGTATTAGGCTAGATATGACCTAAGCAGCTAAGACTAGAAAGGCTAAACTAGAGTAGACTACCTATATCTCGAACAGACTAGATGAGAATAGTCAGAACTTCAGTAGACTAGATATGACCCTATCACACTAGAGAAAAGACTACACTATACTAAATATGACTGGGCTTAAGCTAGAAAGACTTAACTGGAGTGGACTGGATATGACTCGACCACACAAGACTAGAAACAGCTAAACAAGATTAGACCAGATACGAGTAAAACAATAAGAATAGAAAGAGTAAACAAGAGTAGACTACCTATGACTCAAACAGACTAGGCTTTAGAAGACTCAATTGGAGTAGACTAGCAATGACTCAACAGGAGTAATCTAGAAAGACTATATTAGACTAGATATGACTTAAGCAACTGAGACTAGAAAGGCTAAACTAGAGTTGACTATCTATGACTCGAACAGACTAGATGAGGATAGTCAGAACCTCAGTAGACTAGATATGACTGTATCAGACTAGAGACAAGACTGCACTAGACTAGATATGACTCGGCTTAAGCTAGAAAGACTTAACTGGAGTGGACTGGATGTGACTCAAACAGACTAGGCTTTAAAAGACTCAACTGGAGTAGACTAGAAACCATTTTAATCTAGAAAGACTATATTAGACTAGATATGACTTAAGCAGCTGAGACTAGAAAGGGTAAACTAGAGAAGATTAGATACGACTCAAATAGACAAGATTAAAAAATACGCTTAACTACAGACTAGATTACAAAGACCTAATTAGAGTAGACCAGATATGACAAATGACTCAAACAGACTAGACTAAAAGAGGCAGAACTAGAGTAGACTAGAAATTATTTAAGCATAGAAGACTAGAAAAAAACGAGTAAAGTACCTATGACCAGACTAGACTAAAAAG
Source organism: Paraplagusia blochii (assembly GCA_016785265.1). Lineage (NCBI taxonomy): Eukaryota > Metazoa > Chordata > Actinopteri > Pleuronectiformes > Cynoglossidae > Paraplagusia > Paraplagusia blochii. The sequence continues at coordinate 62,441 of JAFBJS010001432.1, read as the reverse complement.
GAACCGATGTATACTTATAAGATATGTACAAAATAGACAGGGGCATATGAAACTAAACTAACTAGACAAGACTTAAATGAATTGACAATAAATTTAAAAATAAAAGTAAAATTACAGTACACTTGACCCAACAAGACAAGACAAAAGTAGAGTAGAATACTATAGGTTTTCATACAATTTGTGACAGCCTTAAAATCAATTTACAAAAATCGAACCCTTTTTAAATCACTTGGAAAATGCTCCGGTCAAATACAGAGAAAAGGACAATAATGCTCCAAAATGTTCGATGAGTATCCTTGGCACAAAAACCACATAGCTGGAAAATGAACCTAAATCTAACAGCAGCATCTATTGAATGCCCTTGCACCATAATAAATACTGCACATCCCCTCAACCAATAGAAAAGTGCAGTTTATTGATTGGCTGTTGTCCAACGCCCCATTTAGAAGTTTGGGAATGACAGTTGAAAGAACGGTATGAAGGCAGAATTATATATAAATAAGTAATCAAAGCTGGGCGAGATGAAAGCATTATTATTTTATTCACCCAATGTGATTGAAAGTAGAGATAGAATAGGTTTAGTGTCAGGTTTTCCCACAGAGCGGCCTGCAGGAGCCAAAACTATGACTCAGGCGCTGGTTGCCACGTTGCCTTACTTTTATCAGCGTGTCTCAAACATGGCAGAGTAATTGTGTCCTAGTCAAGCCGTTTTGTTATTGTACTTACAGTTCCTAATCCCTCAGGTAATCCCATCATCTTTACTGCAGCCGCAACCTCCCAGCTTGAGCTCTTCTCCGAGCAGCTGTCATCTCCTTCTATTTAACTGTCAAACTGTCGGGCCAGATAGGACTTTATGGGCATGGCATGTCGCGGTCAACAACGTTTATCCGCCTCCTCTGGATGAACAACTGTTTCCTGCACTGAAAAAAAAATAAATAAAAAATACCCTGTAAACGAGTGAGCCGTGACAATAACAGCCATCTAAATGGCTTCATTTGAAGATTATCATTGTCCCCATTAGTGTCGTTGGTGTTCGATGATGACGACTCAGTCTTTCGTCGCCGCCGCCTTCCATCCTCGATAATGAACCATTATCACGTCTTAATTGATTTTTGCCGCTCATGAAACGCTTGCACACAAAACACATGGGTCAGTGCACAACAAAAGAGCTGGGTCTTACACTATTGAAGTTTTGCAAACATTTTTTTCTACAGTGTTGATTTTAATGCAAGAAATATAGTTACTTTTTCTTTCATTTTGTGAGGTCTGTCTTTCCCTTTCCCTGCTGTTGTGTGGTGCTGGGTTAATCAGTGTAAGCACCGTCACCTGTGTCTTTGTAATTAGTTCTCACTCGTGTCACCTGGTGCCCTCACCATATATACCCCTCTTCCTCACTAGTCGCTGTTGGATCATTGTTTGTCTTGTGGTGAAGTTGTCTGGTGTTGTTGTGTCTGGTATTGTTTTGAACTGTTTAGAATTCTGTCTTTGGGCTGAAGAAGTCAAACCATTTAGTTTAATATGAAGAGTACGTGTACCTTGTGAAGGACATGTTCAAGAAGTATGTGTTTGGTTAATGTCTTTTTGTTGTGTTCTCTTACTTTAATTAAACCTTTGAAAACTAAACGAAAGCCTCTCAGTGCTGCGTTTCCGGGTCCAACCACGTCTTCAGCTGCATCACATCGTAACACATTTGTCTTCATCCTCTTATTGTTACCAGGTCTCAGGGGCAGCAATCTCCACATCTTTCACCCAAATCACACTGCACCATACTGTGAACCAACAAAAACGCGGGTAGAACAAAAAAGAAAAAAAAAAATTAAATCTTTTGATCAGGAGGTTCCTTTGTGTGTGTATATGTGTGTGTATATATATATATATATATATATATATATGTATTTTTTTTAATATATTTAATAATATTTTGCAACAAAGAACTAATAAAATGTAAAATCTTACATTAAACGGCTTTCCAAATCTTTTTTTGCAATGAAAATTAAAATCAAACATATACTCTATAATAATGTAGACAGAAAAGTGAATAAATATATTCATATAATGTTTAAAAAATACTCAACTAGAAAAGTGCTTAGTAAAAATTGCCCTCTGAGTTTTAAGATATTTATCAATGTTATGTTGAATATTTTTCCAGTCTTAGTGCTGAAATGTACTTTTCTTGTTTATAATGACTGCTGTAATAAAATGGACTGTCAAATTGTTTTATATAAATATCTCCTGACTTTCTACTATTCTCGCAACGTAACTAGACACAATGACCATAGATCTGACTGTTACCACATGCAAGTGTAAAGCGTTTTTATACCTGACTGGCTACGGTGGAGACAGACATGGGGACTCCAGTCTGAGACTCGGACTCGAGTCGCACTTAAGTCGCACAAACAAAGACTTGTGACTTGACTTGAGACTTGCCGTGTAAGACTCAAGACTTGACTCGGACTTCGGTGTTATGACTCGCAAGTAGTGAATAAAGTACATAACCAAGGAATTATCTATTTTAACATTTAACATATTTCACTTTTTGCGATGTGCCTCCTAGTGCTATGGAAAAAATCGCAGGCAGAAGTAGTTTACTCCCTTATGGTGCGCTAAGGCTCATGCGTGCTGCCTCAAGTTTAGGTTTCATATCACAGTAACCATGGCGGCGATAAGCCAGACTGGAGCGATTCCTCTTGTAATTGCATTTGCGTATAAAGACTTTGCACAGACAGCCAGTAAGTGGACGGCTACTTGTAAGGAGTGTGGCGTTAAGATAAATGACGCTGGTTCACATGAGGATAGGTCAGTGGGCAAAGGGAAACTTGGCTTGTGTGGGAAGATAACGTTACGGTTAGCAAACTAATTCAGCCCCATTTATAGTCTGTTGGCTAGTTTTATAGTTCCCCTCCCCTGACGTTATTTTATACTTCAGGACATTACGTTTAGCGGCAAGTAGCACCCTGCATGTATTGAACCTAACGTTAATTCTATGCATGAATGGCTGTTTTAGTTTAGACCAGACATGGGGACTCGAGTCTGAGACTCGGACTCGAGTCACACTTAAGTCACAATCAAAGACTTGTGACTTGACTTGGACTTGGAAAAAGTGACTTGCGTACATCTCTGGGTGGAGAGTACTCTGCTAGTACCCTCTCCAGTGGTTCAACCCAAGATAAAATGGTTGTTATGATATATTATTTAGTTTCCCTGCCTTAATAATAAAAAAAAAGAAAAATCCAAGACAATCTGAGTGTGTATGATTTAACGTTTCATGGATTTTCTCACTAGACTTCTACCAAACTTTGAAGTGGAGCCAAACATTATACGGCAGCTCGATGACAGTGAGTCCTTTAGTGTTCCGTGAAGAACACTGGGGGGACCGAGGCCAGAGGCTAAAGGTGCTGTAACAGCATAAGCTCACCAGGTGTTGTCTAAGATTCATTTTAGACCCTGGTCTTCTCTTTCTGCTGCTGCCTTCAGGCTGTCCACCCTCAGACTCAGACTCAGGCTTCAGTTTGTTTATCCCAGCTGCCTCCACAGATCCACGGTGCAGAGAGTCGTCCTATGAACGCTGCTGACTTGGGAGGATGTTTAATAGTCTGTAACATGCACTGACTATGAGCCTCTTAAGGAAAACATTTTCCTTACTCTTGTCGCAGTTTTCTATTTACACCTCCTCCTACTGCCTGCTTTTGTTGATAGAGCTGTTGTCTTGCTGTCTTTTCTTTTGTACTTCAGGCAGAGATTTAATGGAAACGCAGGGAAGGTGTGAGACGCGGGAAAAACATCTCTGAATTTTATTTGGGTTCAGTTTTGCACTGAATGTGTTTTTTCAGCTCAACCCATCCAGCCTGACTGAGACAGCATCTCATTTTCCTCACACAGAAACCTGCATACCGGAAAGGGTTCCATCAACATCTAGGGCATCGTGATTACCTTATTTTGCGGATTATAATTCGCTTTTTTTTTTTCCATCCTTTGGCTGGAGTCGCAACTTATATTCAGGTGCGACTAGTACGTTAAAATACTTGTATGTTTTTGTTATGTAGCTGATCCACAAGGGTTCAGGTTTGAATCCACCAGCTGCCAGGTTGTCATTGAGGTGACTTGAGCGCAGTCCCGATCTACATAACTTCCAGTGGGCTCACTGTCCACAGTAAGGTTCACATTATGGAGCAGTGTGATTTGGGTGTCGGTGGTGGAGACTGCTGCCCCTAAAACTTGATAACAGATAAGAGGATGAATGAATGAATTAGACTGACAGTTTTAAAGGAAAACTCGGCTTGCTACTCCTGTACCACACTAGAGGGCAGTGATGCGACTTATAGTCCAGAGTGACTCATGTTTTTCTTTTTTTTTTTTTTCTTCATTCTCCTCTAAACATGTCCAAACTATCTTATTCTGGCTTCTCTGGGAACACCAACATATTTTGGAAATAAAAAGATGGAGGGGATGTTCCCATTACAAGCAACGGTTGCCAAATCTGAGGGGTGGCAACCCATAGCCCCCTAGCTATGGCAGATGGGAGACCAAATGTTATTAGTTTTTAATGGACACCATTATTCAATATAGGTTTCAAAGCGAGTATTAATGATTGTTTGTCTGTACATGATGAATTGGTGAACTGTCCAGACTTTGCTCCATAAATTTTGTGATTGGCTCCAATAGATTTTTATGAGTTAGTGCCATCTACAGGTAGAATTTAAAGGCATAGGCAGTTGAGGAATTACATATCTTTTCAAGGTTTGGTTAGAAAAAAAAAAAAAAAGATTTTCATTTCAGCTTTTGACAGAAGCTACAACATCTTGAGCACTGACACAATCAAATGACAGGACAGCCCTACAGGTCCTGTCTCCCCTGAGCCTCTGTGGTACAGTGACGATAAAGGAAACTGCCAAGATGAAGAAAACGTATAGTTGCTTACATACAACACTTCCTGACGTGCTGTACTGCACTGTACTGTACCCATGTGGCAGCTACGCTTCATATAAAAAGGATGGAAAAAGAGGTGCAGCGTTTACTAGCATAAGTCAAGCCTGGATCAGCTGTTGAAGTCAGGGAGCCACTGTCTGTTTCTTATGGCCACTTCAGTGGAGATGATGTCAACCTGGAGTCAGACGAAATGTTTCTCAATTCTGTCATTTTATAGGCATGAGCGGCCACTGACATCAACTAGATCACTTTTATAGCACAATTACAACGTGGGTCACGCTGAGGCTACGGGTGCAGGTTTATCTACGGTAACAATAGCCAGGAGACAAACACATGTGACGACCAGGGCAGGATTCAAACCAGGCATCCTCAGGTATCAAAACAGATTGTCTTACCTACAGACCAAAGGTAAAGCTTTGATCTAATGATTTTGGATGCAAAAGCGTTGCAGAAACACAAGAGTACTGGAAAGAGCTGTTTATTAAACATTATTTTACATTTTTATTATCATTTGTTTGCTTTATTCTTACTGCTCAAAGAAAATCAGTGACATATTGACATTTAGAGAAGCTGAATCATATGCCTTTGCAACCGAACTGCCCACTCTTTAATTTACTGCTCAGATGTTACCAATAATATAATGTAATTTTAAAATTTTATGTATGTGTAGCATCGTAAATACGTGCCATGGCATTATCTGCCGTAATATTATACATTCTATTGTTTATTTGTGGTGTTGTCCCAGAAAAAAATATCACACAAGAACAGCAATATTACTTTGCCTCAACTTCCAAAGGTGTGCCACAAGGTTCAATACCAGGTCCTGTAATTTTCCACTGTAAGACACTAATCCTTTTGACCACTTACATTCCCACGAATCTTTATACTCCTTTCTTCATTTTATTCAGACATGACAATCTTTATTATCCACTCCAATACAGCCTACAGGTAATTTAGTGACTTATGACTTGAAAGAAATAAAAATAAATTAGATGTAAAGAAAAACAAGTCATGTCTTTTGTTAAACAAACTGAAATATTTTTACCTTAACAAAAATGAAATTATTGGTGGTTTATTTCTTATCTACTGATATAAAGGAAGTGATTTTATTCCGTCTCATGACACTCTCAAAATTACTTTTAGATGAAATGAAACGTGCCCAGCGAGGTTAGTCCTCTTCAATTTATGTATTTTATAATATTGGGATATTGCTGTAATACAAATGCTGGACCCAGTGGTTTGGACTCTCATTAAGAATTTAGTGTCCTGACACACTGTTGTCTCACAACATTTCATTTCTAATTGTAACATTTATGGGCTGAGTCTGGCGTCAATATTAGCCCATCGTCAGAGAGATATTTAAAGCTCATCGTTAGCCGAGAGAGTTAATTTCCAGGGTTATTTACCGACTTGGACAACATGAGCTGAGAGCCAGTAAATGGGAGGCCATTAAGATTGAGAGTGGTCGGTGTCCACATGCACAGCGCTGGGCTTTGACGACACTTTTAATTGATTACACTTGTAAGGAAGCAGTGAAACTAATATGCAACAGGAAGGAGTGGTTAATTAGACAAATATTGTGTGTTCTGTTTTTATAGGTATCTTTAAAATGGATGAAATAAACAATGTTGTCAACCTTTACTGCACTCGCAAACCTTTCTCGGGGATTCTTCATGTTAGCAGCTTTGTCTCCAACATCCACCCACCCTCTCAACTGTTCTCCTACACCTCCATCTCAAAACATCTGAGGTCAAACAGCTATTCCTTCAATATTTTTATTGTTTTCTTTCCTCCTCCTGTTTATAGATACAGACAAGTTGTAGTAAACACAGAGCAGGAGGTGGCAGAGATGCAAAGATGCTGAGATTCTCTTTAGGGAGAGACAAGGATGGACAAGGGAGGTTGGGAGGAAAAGCTAAAGAAGACAGATTGAGATGGTTTGTACATGTTCAGGGAAAGGACGGTGGATACATTCGTAGAAGAATGATTCCAGAGATGGAGTTCAGAGGTCGGAGACAAAGAGGAGATTGATGGATGCAGTGAGGGAGGACATGTGAGTAGGTAAAATATACAAAAAAAGTAAAATATAATCTTTGCTGGAGGGTAAATACTAAAAAGGCATAAAAAGTCAAGTCACAATTTAACTTAAAATATGTCTAAATGTTGAATGTGACATTTAAAATAAAAACTTCAGACATTTACAAGCAAGGATGGTTGCTTGTAAACAAGGATGGACAGGATCAGGAAGGAGGTGATTAGAGGGACAACGCAGACAGGGAGGTTTGGAGAAGAAGCTCAAGAAGACAGATTGAGATGGTTTGGGCATGCTCAGAGGACGGACAGTGGATACATTCGTAGAAGAATGATTCCAGAGATGGAGTTCAGAGGTTGGAGACAAAGAGGAGATTGATGGATGCAGTGAGGGACGACACTGAGGTAGTTGGAGCCAGAGAAGAAGATGGAGAGAACAGGGGAAGATGGAAAATGTTGATTCGCCGTGGCAACCCCTAAATAAGGGACAAGCTAAGAGGAGAAATCGAACTCTGAGCCTCTGAGTACTAGCTGAAAAGACTCATGGCTTTTTTTTTTTTTTCTTTTTTAAAGCAAGGTAATCAGTATCCTCTGGATCAAATACCTCCACTAATGAGTCCGAGTTTAGGTTACTGTCTGCGGTGTTTCTCTGTCTGAATCAGATGTCTAGGTCCATTTTGGCAGAGAGCTCATCACACTAGAATGATTATGTAAGCGTGCAGGCTTTTAAGCGGCTGGTGTGCAGCCAGGTAGAATGACATATGGCAGGTAGGAACGAGCGGCGTGCTGCAAATCGCACTCAGATGAACACGGTCTTAGCCTTCACTTTAAGGTTTCATGAAAAATGTATTACAAAAGGGGGAATAAAATCATTTGGCTTCTCTCTGAGTATAAACATCTTTTAAAACACACTTGGAAAAAATCAAAATGGCCAACTCCTATCAACCTTACAGATCTAAACACGTAGCTCCAAAAAAAAAAAAAAAAAAAAGCCATCTGACTCATCCCCAGCCATAACCTGAAACAACCCGATCTACGCTGAGATTCTGTTTAAAGCTGACACAGCCACAGCCCTGACCACAAGAGAAGAGACCGTCTCTTTACTGAACGTACACAAAACACACTTATAAAAGATTCAGGGTCATATTTTAAGCATACTATGAAGTGCAACTACTTGTTGTCTATTCGCTGCATTTGTTTTTTTTTTTCAGGCATGAGCCCCATATTGAGAACCGTGGTACTATAATAAATTAATAATAATCCTTGTAAATCACTTGGGTAATGCACTCTGGTCTTTTATCCAGACCAGTGTTTGTTGAAAAATTTAACTGAATCCCAGACTCATCTGAGCCTGAAACACTTTTTAGATCTGATTTAAAACAAGTTCAGGCTCAGAACGTATGTGTATGTAGCAGCGGAATTTAAATGTGTCTCTTGCCAGCACTCTACTAATTCAGTCAAGCATATGCAACAAGTTATAGTGATCTGATAGTAATAGTATCAGTTTACTTGCGAAACCTGAAACATGTGAATGCTGTTTAGTTGCACGCAACACTGTAGGAATTTTTTTTTTCTTTCTTTCTGAACAGTTTAAAAAAAAAACATTAAAAATCAAATATTTGCCAAACTGAAGATAACGAACGATTTCAAATCACTAGGTGTATATATATACAATATATATCTATATACATGAATACGCACACACACACATATATACACACATTTATACATATATTAGAGGTGTGCAGTTCTGAAGATATTTCTCGATTACATTCCACATCGATTTGTATGCCTGCAATTAGCTTAAAATGGATTTTATGATTCAAAACTACTCCTTATCAAACAAAACTGACATATTTTACATTTCACTTCAAATGGCAGGACTGAGGTAATTGGAACATCAGTGCACACCCACACACACGCACACACATATATATGTTTGTGTGTGTGCATATTGATATAGGTACTATTACCTCAGTCCTATGTATATACAGTATATGTGTGTATATATATATATATATATATATATATATATATATATATATATATAATAAAATAAAAATACAATAACTTAAAAATGCAATAACTTAAAAATGCAAAGGCACCTAAAGTTATTTTTGGTTCAAATATTCACTGGTGACGTTATCGTGTCCCCAGCAGGAGAGAAGACACTCTGATGCACGGGTCTGTTTAGTATGTCTTTACATTCATAGCAGACACACTGCTAACATGTGTGATGACATGAGGCGTTCACAGTGTCGGAAAAAGGTAGATATAGTATGTAAATTCGATTTGTGCATGAGCCTCTGGGCTCCCAATTCACACTGTGTAAACAAACATAGTCGATAAGCCCATTAATAAGAACATTTTATGTTCACACAACAGTGTGTGCATTTAAGAAAGAAAACACAAAAGTTACATATTTGCACTCGTGTTTACTTTCCACAATGATTTCAGATTTTAAAGAATTCACAGAAGTCACTAATAAAACGGGCATAGAAAAATGAAATGATGGCGCTTAGCTGGTGTCAGCATTATGTAAAGAATTTTTTTTTTTTTTTTTCTTATGCAATTTCTCTAGCTGCAGGGATTTGGAACAGCAGAAGTTATTGTATGTCTGAATGTGCCAAGAAGAAACCCTGAGGATACAAAGGCCTCCAGTTCCCTCCAGCGCTTCCTTGAGCATGACTTCAGGGCAGAGAGCAGACTTTGGAAGGCAGTGACACTAGGAGAACCTCTCGGAAAGTTTGAGTAGGTCACAGAGACACTATAGAATCCAGAATATGAAACAAAAAAAAAAAATGACCAATAAGAGGTGCCACGATGCAGCAAATCAGTTGAAGGACATTAATAACAGAAGAGAACATAGCTGACATTTGGGCGGTTATGTTTATGCTGCAGTAATTCTCCATTTATATATATAGATTTCACGGCGTGGGACTTTTTTGATTAAAGTAATTGAAACACTCACACTGCCTCTGCGAAGGCAAGTCACAGAGGAAAGGTACGTGCGGAGGCAAAGGGATGAGGACAGAGAAGTGATGCATCTCCGGGGCTTTGTGAAGGTTGCTGTTTTGCAGGGGCCTCTAAAAAGTGCGTGTTGGGCAAAGTGGAGTTCAGTCCAAGCGTAACGTTAATGAAGACGCTATTTACTGGGATAAACAAGTAGGAGCTTTACGACTATTTATGCCCTCAGTTTACAAAGAGCTGGACGTACGGCGTATAATTGTTACATCTCTCTTGGATTGCCCCGTTCCGTCATTCTGACATACGGCGTTAAAACATAAACAGGATGGAACAATGCAGGGCCACGTTGTCCTATACACAGATGACAACATTCCCAGGTCATATTCCGTAATTCCGAAATTTTGCCTTTTATTACGGCTCCCAAGCAAGAGTCAGAATCTTCTGATATTTCTGTACTTATGAAGAGTATGGCAGTCATAGTTTTTGCACCATAGGCAGAAAACTCATGACATAACCCAAGAACTCCATGTGCATTTATGGTTGTTTCCAACTGATGTTTTTACCTGCGGAAAAGAATATATCTCAGTTGCCAGCGTTTCCTCCGTCCTCGCTGAATGATGCACATATAACTTTACAAAAAAACAACTTTAGAAAACTTTACGTAATGATTATGTAAAGTTTTCTAGCTCATATTATAACACAACTGTCACAACTCTCACTACACTGCCAGGCCCACAGATACATCCCAAAATATTGTGATCTGTGATTGTGAGCTTTTAATACTGCAGAGATTCCAAGTTATGTCAGATTTTGTTTTGTCTTCAGAAATATTACTATATTACCAAAAATAATACCTGTGTTTTATATTGTTTGATAATAAGAAAACACCAAGACCTGCATTAACTAAATGTTGTTGTAACAAGCAGTGACAGACACTAAAATCTGAGGACAAAACATTAAAACTGGCTGTACTGAGAACCATGGAACGTGGGCCTTATAATGCTTAAGATTCTGACTGCTTTCCACTGACAGCTGTCGTCAAACCACCAACCTCAGGTTGAAGAGGTCCATACAAGAAACCGTCTGAGTCATGGCTTCTCCCAGTTGTAGTTACTACTAATGCCATAGAATGCCTAAAAACCTTTTTTTAAAATGTGTCCTCCCTCACTGCATCCATCAATCTCCTCTTTGTCTCCTAGCTGGTAGCTCCATCTCTAGAATCATTCTTCTTCCGAAACACCTACCTCTGACATGTACAATTTATCTCAATCTGGCTTCTCTAGCCATTTTTTTATATAAACCAGTGGTTCTCAAGTTATGGGTCTTGACCCAAAAGTGGGTCGTGGACCCGTTCTCAATGGGTCACAAACAGTGAGTCAAAAATAAGCTAAATGATATGAATCTGCTGTTGAGCGTGTGTTTTATTATAGAAAATATCTTATTTTGAAAGGCACACATCTTTTTAGAAAATGCATTTGCTTGGTTTGAGTTCTATAAGAGTGGGTCACAACTTAATGACCACAAGAAATGTGGGTCCCAGAGTGAGACCACTGCTCTAAAACTTCCTGTCAGTGTTGTCCCTCTAATGACCTCATTCCTGATCCTGTCCATCCTTGTCTCTCCTAAAGGGAATCTCAGCATCTGCATTTTGGCTTGTTCATTCCAACTAACCTTTTCACATTTTTTATTACCAACACATTGAGGACTAACTGGGAGCTTTGTTTAAATATTAATACTTACTAAATAAAAATTGTGAATAATCATGGAACAAATGAAGTCAAACCAAAGCTCTGTTCCACATAACAATAGTCAGTTCTATCACAAGAGAAGCAGACGACTCTGAGGTGCTGTTTAATTTGCCCTTGTACAAAAAGTCAAAACAACATTGTTACCCTGAGGGCAGTATGACTAAAAAGAGGAAGAGGCAAACATCTAAACAAGTTTTTTTTTTTTTTTTTTTTCAATTTGAGGTAACCCAATCTTTATTCTCTGTTTCAGTGATATACGGTAGTTTCAAAGTTAGAGGCTTTAAAATAACTTTACTAATTAGATTTTAATGTGGTCCTTATAACACGACGAGCCGCAGAGCGGATCCCGTCCATGTTTTGTTGCAGAAAATAAACAAAGAAATGTGTGTAGTTAGACCATAACACACCAGCTCTCCACCACAATGTAGTGCAATTGTGTTACATAATGTGTATTAGTGTTTCTTTTGATTTTTGAGTGCGAACCACACTGATATTCTTCATATCAGGCTCTAAGATAATATTTTATTTTCTTTTTCCCGTATATGCTTGTCCATTTTTTCAGGGGTTGCCACAGGAAATCAGCGTAGTCCATCTTCCCCCTGTCCTCTGTATCTTCTACTCTGACTCCAACTACCTCCATGTCCTCCCTTACTGCATCCATCAATCTCCTCTTTGTCTCCTACCTGGTAGCTCCATCTCTAGGATCTTCTACCAATGTATCGACCGTCCCTCCTCTGAACATGTCCAAACCATCTCAATCTGTCTCCTCTAGCTTTTCCTCCAATCCTTCCTGTCTGTGTTGTCCCTGTAATCACCTCGTTCCTGATCCTGTCCATCCTTGTCCATACAAGGCATCGACCGAGACATTGCACATTCATCATTTAGACATATTTTAGGTTAAATTGTGATGTGAATTTTTACACATTTTTAGAAGTACTTCGAATGATACCGTCCAGCAAAGATGAAATGTTACTTTTTTTGTATATTTTACCTACTTACATGTCCTCCCTCATTGCATCCATCAATTTCCTCTTTGTCTCCAACCTCTGAACTCCATCTCTAGGATCATTCTTCTACCAATGTATCCACCGTCCTTCCCCTGAACATGTCCAAACCATCTCAATCTGTCTTCTCTAGCTTTTCCTCCCAACCTCCCCTTGTCTCCATCCTTGTCTCTCCCTAAAGAGAATCTCAGCATCTTTAACTATTAACTTTACTATACTTGTCTGTATCTATAAACAGGAGGAGAAAAGAAAACAATAAACATATTGAAGGAATAGCTGTTTGACCATATATATTTTTCTGTGTTGTCCCTCTAATGACCTCATTCCTGATCCTGTCCATCCTTGAATCTCAGCATCTTCAACTCCTCCACCTCCAGCTCTGCCTCTTGTCTTTTGTCTACTGCTAGTGTCTCTAATCCATACATCATGGCTGTCCTGTAAACCTTAACCTCCGCCTAAGCTGACACTCATCTATCACAGATCATACAGGATATACAGTCAAATACTATTTTAAGGGAATCGGAATGTTTGGGAACCCCATCGTGAATCAATGAAATACCACGAGTGGTTAAATCCTAAACATGTCTGCAGTAGCAAATCCCTGAAGGGCCCAGATCAAGGATAAGTTTGTACTACGCAGAAAAAAAAGCAAAACCATGAAGAAAGGTGTGTGTTTACACATGCTGCCAGATGCATAAACACCGCCGATGACAGAGCTTACATCATGTACAAGGCCACGCCACAGGAATTAGATTTGAAGGACAAAACACTTTCCTTCAACAGGGAACCCAGGGGACATCTGGAAAATACAGGGATGCAGCAAGTACAGGAGGCTGTCGGTGGCAAACAAATGGGGGAAAAAAACAAAAAACAAAACAACACCATACAGCACAACAACGGTGAGGTGCAGGGTTGCAGAGTCGACACTGTGGAAATTGAAAACAAGTGTGGCTGGAATTAATGAAAAAGGAATCTGCCAGGTGAAAACACGGAGGAACAGAAGGAGAAACAGGAAAAAAAAACACCTGATTAAGTTGTTGACAGTGAAAAAGAAGATGTTACCGTGCAGCTACGTCAGGTCAACGATGAACATGTACCGTACGCAGGTGATATAAAAAGATCTCGCTCTGAGCGAACATTTTCCTTGAACTTTTGTCCACATGAGGAAATTCTAATTAATATGATGATGTACCTAAACACACTTCTTTGTGAGCAGGTCCCAGAGGAACTATATAGTCCTCTGAGACAGCTTGTTGCAGCAGACCTGCTGGCAGCACAAGAATTCTTCTAGTGTGGGATCAATGAGGTTCAGATAATTATTCATTAGCTTAATGCTTACTAGAAGGTGTGAGGCCTGGCTTAGGACATATATAACCGCTGAAAATAAATATGTCTCATTGCAAAAAAAAAAAAAAAAAAAATGCTTTTCAACAAAAACTGGTTATGATGCATGCATGGAAAAAAACAAAAAAAGTAGAGCTGCCTAAAAAGGCTGAGAAGTCTAATTCCTACGCCTTAATATCTGTCCAATTTCACGAATAAGACAATGGAAAAAACATGCGTCATCAGACTGGACTCTAGCAGATTCCGTCTCTGTTGTGCCACAGGGATCTGAACCAGACTCCCTGTCGATTGGCCTTGACTCAACATAGGCCTGAACTGACAGGGATCAGAACGATGTTCCCTTTCTCTTGTGATCCAACTGTTGATCACATGGAACCATTCTCCACGCCATAATTTACAGCAGAATCACCTGGTTGCCAGGTTCACGTTCTGTTCTTTTTTTTATTTTTTTTTTCATGGTGTTCTCTCAATGCAATGGTTGTTTCTACCCGTGCAATAGTGATTAGTTTACTTAGACATTTTTTGCACTCAAACCTGTGGCTCATGAGCTACTTCTGGGCTGTGAACCTCAACTTTTGTCTCTCTATGATTTTATTTTTTCTCCTCCTTTTAGCTTGTCCCCTTTTTTCAGGGGTTGCCACAGCAAATCAACATTTTCCATCTCGCCTTGTTCTCGTCTACTCTGACTCCGACTACTTCCATGTCCTCTCCATGTCTTCCCTCACTGCATCCATCAATCTCCTACCTGGGAGCTCATTCTTCTACCAATGTATCCACTGTCCCTCCTCTGAACATGTCCCAACTATCTACATCTGGCTTCTCTAGCTTTTTCTCTGGCCCTTCCTGTCTGTGTTGTCCCTCTGATGATCCTGTCCATCCTTGTCTCTCCTAAAGAGAATCTCAGCATCTTTAACTCCACCTCCAGCTTTGCCCTCTGCCTGTTGCTCACCACCTCAAAGGAAGGTCCACAATATGGAGCAGTGTGATTTGGGTTGCAGTGATGGAAACTGCTGTCCCTACGACACTGTAGGGGAATTATATAATGAATTATACAGAGCTTAACAAACACATACGAGCTTGAGAGACTTGATCATTATTGAAAATATAATGTGTGGGACATTTATCTGGGAATTGGCAAGAAGGCCAGACTTTCTATGAAAAGCTGGACTTATCTTTTTTTTTTTTTTTTCAAAAATTAGATTAAAATCTAACCAGAATAATAAGGAAATAATACTATAATAGTAGTACTGGGATCCTTAAATATTTGAATTAGCAAACCAGACAGAAAAATCATATATATTTTAGAAAAGATTTTTTGGAGGTGACGTCCACCTTGTGACTGAAGCACAATAAAGTCAAGGGCTGGACATCGGCCCTGTGCTTGTTAAAGGCTCCACAATAACGTTGGCCTATCTGAGCAGATCAAAAATGACAAACGATGAGGACATGTGATGGAGGTGATAAAGAGGAGAAAAGAGAACATTAGGTTCATCTGAAGGAGGAAGATAGAGACAGGCGGGAAAACCAGAGCATAATGTTTCACACTGGGATGAAGCGTTTCAGTTCCAGGCTCCTGCAGCGGTTCTCTTGTTCTGCCAGGGAACGACTGGATTTGGGCAAATCCCAGTACATTACATCAGCCCAGAGCCTGAGGACGCTGCATGATGTGCGGCACATATTATATCAGTCTGATGAAAAGCTGTGTGGTTATCAAAAGAGAGTAAGGGAAATTGTTAGCAGAATAAATATATATTTTTTTTACCAAAGACAAAGTTTTGTCGCTGGGAGCAAAATGCATTTGTAAATCAAAACAACAGCGCTTGCCCCGTGGCAAATATGCACTTCATCAACCTCCTGCCACCAGCATGGGCATTTTAGGATTTCACATTTAACTTTGGGCAAGTGCAAATAGCATTAGGCTTCAAGAGTTGTGTTTGTCACATGATTGTTATACGAGCATAACAAACTTTGAGATGCAATCTTGAATCACTTCTGTAGAAATAATAAGCAGCTCAAAGAGAATTGGACTAATCTAACCAAGATCACGTTAGTTCTCAAGTCAATAGCTATGGTATTCTACTGCCAAAAACCTCGCCTATAGGCATTCCATGTTTGCTTGTTCATTGTACCCTTGAGGTAATATACTTTTAATGGCACCAGGCATTACAATGAAATATATTAATTGAATAACAAAGCTGCAACCATATATCCTTCCAACAATCCATCCATGTGACCGAAATGTTCTCAAACTCAAATAAATTGAGAGCCACTGTGATTTTACCCAAGGGCCGCATCAGAAATTGATATCTAATCGGAAACAAGAAAAAAAAAAACAGTGTTTTGTATAGTTTTATAGTACACAGATTCTGTGTAGTACAAAACTACAGATGACAGATACTGAACCAGAGGGAGTCTGCAGACCAGGGTTTGAGAACTGTAGTTTACCAAAAACGTAGAGCGCCATTCTAATAATTATAATGTATTTACTAGGAAAACACACAATGCCATACTGTGGTAGAGTACAGTTGACTGTGATGGTCTGAAGGTCAGATTATTACAGTAAATTTATTTTGTATATATATATATATATATAAATATATAGGGCCACAAAATATCATTCCATGGTCAGCAAATAGCCCGCGGGCCACATGTGTGTGGTCCCTGATCTGCAGTATACTTTATCAATCTCTGCAAAAATAAGAAAAATAAATTACTTATCGCGAAATCTTCCCTAATTCAAGGATCAAGTTGACCCACTGCGCCCCTGTGTAGTTACACTGTGCCCTCCAAGGGGTCCCGCCCCACACTTTGGAAAACACATCTTCCGTAATTTCCTATAAGCCGCAACTTTTGCTACACAATTTCAACCGTGGGGCTTCTGCACTTCTGGTGCGTGTAAGTGTATGCAGATAGAACATGAAATGTATAGTAACTGCGGTTAATGATGTTTCATAAATGAACTTCCAAACCCCGCTGTGGCAGATGAGTGGAGGTCTGCGTTTGGATCACGTGGTGATATGGTGCAAAGGCTTCATGTGCCTATAAAACATGGTTTGCTTGATCCACGCAGTGAATATTTCTTAAGGAGTTGGCTGGAGTTTAAGATTTAATATCATCAACCCTTGGATGACTCAAACACTGTAAGGCTGTACTATTTTTGTTTTATGAACTGAGCACTTTGCACTTTCTAAAAGTGCCACTGTTGTTGGTAAATGAGGACTTTACAATAGATCTCAACAAAGAAATGAAGAAACATCAAGCAGCAGGTCTTTGGAAATGTTGCAACGGCCTTAGATTTTTTTTTTTTTTTTACGTCATATTTAAAATTGATGTCAACACAAGCACCTTGGTAAATGTTTGCAACTCTGCAGTATATTGTTGGTTCAAGATAAAAAAAAAAAAAAAGGAAAAAGTTCGGAGAGAATCCGAGATTTGGCTTTAGTGTCGACACCAACGCTTCATCAGACCGCAAACCGCATTACGAGCTCCGCTTAGAGTCCTTAATGAATCAAGTCTGGCAAGGCCCATCAAATGAGGACACTGAATAATGCTGTTAGTGCAGACACTATTCATTCATTAAATGCTGATTGAGAAAAGAGGGGAAATCACTGCAGTGCACCGATTGTTCCCATTTGTGATGTCATCCTTGGATCATTAACCGGTAATATGTTGGGAATGGCTGCGTTGGTGACGTTAATACTGGTATTTAAAAAAATAAAAAAAAATCACAAAAAGTTAAGTAACATCTCATTTTACTAATTTCTAAAAGTGGTTTAGAATTTTTTTTATTTTTTTTGAACGCTTTTTAAAGCTGTATTTTATTGGAAGTATCCTCACACTACAATGTAAAATTATTTAGTAGGTCCAAGAGCTTGTCCTAGTGAGAAAAATATGTGAATAAAAAGTATGAACATATAAGTGCCTTATTTTGGTATGAAGCAAGTTAGAAAAAAATTAAAAAATATATATATTTTGTTATTGTCTCAGTGTGGCCCCGTACTAAATTATCCAAGGACTGCGATAGGTCCCCAGACTGGTTGTTGGGGACACCCAGAAAGACCTCACTTGATCAGTAGTCTGTGAATCCAGGTTCCTGGTTCTATTTTTCATGAAACTTCATACAGTTAGGAAGAACGACTTTGTCCATAAGGCTTTAACTCTGTAGGGCTGTGTTGAACAAACTATTGTTGTATTGTTGGAAAGGATTTGTCCTTATTGGAGGGATATGAGGGAAGTCCAATGATATCTGTCTGCTGTGATCAGAAAAATAATAAATATGATAATAATGAAAATGTAATGGCTTGTTGTATTTGACAAATTTACTTGGATCACATTTAGGTTTTAGATACAACATATATAAGTATCGGTCAGTATTGGTATAGGAAAATTTAGAGTTTGGACAAGGACTTTTAATCATTAATTTTATAATAAATAATTTTAATAGTATATTTAATAGTACCATAAGTGTGGACACTCCTGTCTAACAGCATGGTATGGATTCTTACCTTTTTAGGGCTGAAAAAATATATGTATTCATCTATATTTGCATTACCATGTTTATCATCTCTACTCACATCTAAAAAAAAAACATCCGATCATAAAAAGTATTTGTTTTGGGTTTTGTTATATTTTTTTATTGTCTCCTCCAGGATATACAGTCATGGAAAAAATGATTAGACCTCTTTGGTGTTTTCTTCAAGTCCTTGTTCATCTTAATGCCTTGTTCCACTAAAGGTTTATTACCTGGGGGAAACAATGAACACAAAACCATGCAATGACTAAAAGCACTGTATTTGTCAGTACAATGT
>JAFBJS010001432.1:16608-42087 GCA_016785265.1 Paraplagusia blochii | reverse complement strand
CAACACCTGTGTGCAGTGATGCTGCAAAAGAGCTTATTAGTAGCTTCATTAGTCTTGATTAGTCTCTTGTGTTATATCAGTAGCTAGAATTCAGGACTAAACATTCACAGAGCGCCAGTTGTGCTTCACTGAAGGGTCCGTCAAGTTTTGAAAGCACATTTTAAGTATATAGTGGGGATCCAAGGTTTGGGGACCCAATGTAAAAATGTGTATTAATGTGTCCAAAAGGCTTAGATGTAAGAAATTGGACTTCTTGGAGTTGAAAGACTTAATTTCCCCAACTGAGAAATTTCATCTGTGTGTGGTTGATAAAAACGGAAATTATTTGGTAACTCTATTCCTTTACACTCCCTCCACCACCGTAATGATGTGTGTAAAAAAGTCTCCAAAAAGCATCAAATTACAAATAATATTTTTAATAATATTTTTAAAAAGTTATATAATATTTTCATCTTTTACTCTTTCAAAAAAAAAATCATAAAATACAATAATGGAATCTGCAAAGTCTGGTCACCCTGCAGAGTTAATACTTGTATTAACTCTGCAGGGTTAATAAAAGCAAGTACTTGTTAGCACCTTTTGTATCCAGTCAAGAGTCTTTCAGTTCCTGTTTGAGGTGCATGACTGTTCAAAGGTAGGGGGTACCTTTATTTTCAAAGTAAAAGGCAAGTGAAGACAACATTTTCCTCACTTACTTTAAACTAATCAGAAATACAAATAAAAATGACACATATTCTTTGAGAAAAAATGTGATAAATGACTATTTCAGCTGCCGATATTTGGTGTTTGGTCCGATATCTACATGGTCTTGACACAAGGTCTGTAGACACCCTCGTACTAAAGAAGAACATGATATTTTTTGGTCCCTTACCCTAATAATCATGTTTTTTGTTTTTTTTTATTCTTTTTTTTTTATATCTCTGATATTTTCCTATGTATTTCATCCCTAATTTCCTTCAAAGTTGATTAAATTCAACCAGTACAGAGACTTCCTCCACCAACAACTGGAGGGCCTGGAGGTTTCTCATGCCATTCTAGGGCTTTTACATCTAAGAAGCCTTTAAGTCTAGTCTGATCACATCAATTAAGCTGGGAGCTCCTCTTCATACTAGGATTATACCTTCTGTCTTTTTATACCGCCACCATATGGCTTTAAATCAATGCGTTTTGCCCGGTTCTCTCAGCCTGAGCCAACTGACATCAAGCCCTCCGTTAAATTTCTCTTGCCATCGGCTTGGAGTAAATATGAGATGTTTTATGATTTAAAGGAATAATTAAAGGCCAGTGGCGAGAACTCATTTTGACAGCCTGAAAGTTTTATTCCAATTTAGTTAAAATTATTGTCTTTGGTCTGAGGTGACATCATTCCCAGGCTTCAATCCTACAGTGGCCCATGGGCTGTGTCAAAATATAGGATGATTTGCTTTTTTTTTTTTTTTTATTTAGCTTTAATAAAAAAATGCTTAAGGACTCTTCAAATGACATCACTGGCAACACAAAACGAAGACTAAAAGGGTTGTCCTGGAGATCCACGTTTTTAAGTGATGACTCAAAAACAATGTTGCAATAAGGAGAAATATTAGTAATATAGAAGTCACTTTAAACAAAAAAAATAAAATAAAATCTGAGAAAACGAGACTGATGGACAGAAAGATGGATGGATGGACAGAGAGACAGTCAAACAGATCGTCAGATAGATAGATAGATAGATAGATAGATAGATAGACAGACAGTTGGACAGTTTGGTGACTTTGGGCCATTGATATTCTGTTTTATTGCTATTTTGTGTCGCTAAACTGTAATCTAGTGGTTCAGCCTTTAATGGCAAGGTTGCTGGTTTTATTCCTGGAGTAATTCCACTGCAGGGAAACAAACTGAATCATGAAAATTGAATTAAAGGGTTTAAGACATAAAAGGAAGGCTTGGCTGCTTTTAACAGTAAAAATGTGCGGTGTCTTAATGACAGTAGCATGATATTTCATCATTTTATTGCTGATAAAAATGTACGTTAATCTAAGTGTTTGAATAATACGTTATTCTACCAGTTCAATGACATTTTTTTTTAACAAAGTGCATTTTAAACAGGTTCCATCTGAGATTAATCTGGAGCTCTAGCTGGACTTTCAGTAAGATGTTGGGGACAATTTGAGTTTGGGACTCCTGCTGTTAACCAGGTTACAATCAAATAAATGAATAAATTCTCCCAAGATGCCTTCGATTAGTTTGCCGTATTTTACTGAAATTCCAAGAGCAAACTGTAGCAGCGTCAGGGGAAAAACAGTTCAGTCAAATTTAAGGGATTTTTATATCCGTCCATTAAGGAGAATACAGTACGTGCTGCAGTACTGCTATACTCAATGTGCACAATCTAGCGTGAATCCTTTATTTCACTGAAAAGAGCCAGGGTTCATTAATCTGATTTTACTGAGTTCCATGTCCCTGCTGTTCGTCATAGTTGGAACATAATGCTCGGTCCTGCCCCGAGGAAAGTCTGCTAAAAGCTCTTTAAAAGCCACGGCATAAAAACCGCACAGCGGCCGATGCCAAAGTCGCTGTGCTTACAATTCCACCCTACTTACTTCACATAATAACAAATGAGACTGTCACTCAAAGGGGTCCGAGTTTTACTGGGGAATGGAAGTCATTGTGGTTACTATAAAGCGTGTTCCGACAGGATCGGCCTCCGAGGCTGAAACAGACACGTCGGTCCATCAACGTCTTTGTCTGGGGGCGTACGGTGCGTGCGGGGACACAATCGAGGGTCTGGACTGAGCCGGCCTGCTTTGAATCAACCAAAGCTTTGAATGCAAATTCCGCAACCAAGTGTCAACGCTGAACTTTTATTCAATACTGTAAAGGTTAAGTGCACAACTTTTGCATGCAGCAGAGTCCGAAGTGCTCCTGAAGTGCAATGTTCTTAAAAAGGTTAGACTGCATGGATAGTGGATTTTGCCCATTGGTCTGTTGCATGAATGCTGATTATTCCTAATTAGATTTATGCACATATATCTTTGACGATACTTTTAGTCCCCATAATGTTTATAAAAGAAACAAAATACATCATTTTGTTTCGCCTTTTAGCTGCTATTCCTCATTTCTCATTTTGCTTCATCGTTGTTTCTGTGAAATTCTCTCAATGCTCTATAGAGATCTAGGTTGATGCTAGTATTTTTTTTCTTTTTTTTTTTATAAATGAGTTCAGCAGTTCCTAACTTTTCATTCTATTGTGTTGTGACTTCCAGTAGTTGTTGGGAACTCTTTGCTGAGTCGAATATTTGCCTGAGGAATCACAACCAACCATCTATATTTGTTCATCTATACAAGTGTTTTTCAACCACTGTGCTGTGACACCGTAGTGTTCCAAGAAATTGCCAGGTTCACCAAGGGAAATGATCCAATTTCCCTTTTTTTTTTTTCGTCTCGATCTCACGCTATGAGATCAGTGTGTTGCAGAGTAATGTGAGAAATACATTTTTTTTTTTTTTTTCCGATTTATATTTGATTCTGGTTGATAAAACTGTTGTAAGAATTACGGATGTTGGTGGAAGATAATATCTTTCCACAAATATTATTGGCCCAATATACGCATAAATATTATCAGTGTAAATGGGTTTCGGTTTTTCCACCCAAAAAGTCCAATGCTGCAAAGCCAAGATCTCGGCAAATACGCTGGACACCCTTACTATGTCCTGACACTTTGTCTATCACGTCATATGTGATAGACAATGCTTGGTGCCACACTGGTCCGTTGTCTGGAATTCTTTGAGGAAAACAAAACTTTAACTCGTATGCAAAGTGCTGGTTATTTGAGGGTGGGGAGGGCAAGATTTTTTATCAGTAGGAGACGCGAAGTAAAGCAAAATAACATGGAATGGACTGAGGGAAGCAACAACAACGCAGCCGTCTCTCAAAGAGTCAAAAGTTAAATACGGTAAAGATGCTGGATTCACTAAATTGTGTGGCGTTTCTCGAGCCGTGCTATGTGGAGTCCAACGGTATTCCTCGGAGAAGAGGAATTGTTTACATTGCGACAATGCTTAAATGCTTGTTTGCACTTTAAAGTGGGCTGTTTATTCAACTAAAGCTATTTCTATCTGTGTGCTTTTTTTATTTGCCTATTGTTGTGAGGGCTGAATGAACCCAGTTTATAATGTTAATGATTTTTTTTAGTTGATTATGTTAATGATTTTTTTTGGCTAGTTATTCTGTCCAACACTAGATTATTTTTTACTCTAAATGCTGTACAAAGAATCACAGGACTGTTTCAGACAAAATGTTAAAAAATAAATGTGGCATTTTCTATGATTTATGTTGACACCATGCTTTTATTTTGTACACGGACTGATAGTTATTGAATGCCTTTGGTTGGGTATCTCAATAATTCAGGTGAAATCAACTGCATGTATTGGTTAATATAAATAACAGAAATTAAGTGTTTGGACAATATCAGATATTGGCAAAAGTTTCTATAAGTCATCCCTAGTTAGAAGGACTTTATGTGTTTCTATACTGTAGGCTACAGAATTAAATTTTTGGACCATGGCTCAAAAAAGATTGAAAAACATTGATCTGTGCAACAAAAAGCGTTGATAGCTCTTGTGGCTGGTGCTGTCACAACCCCCACTCTCAATTCTTAATAATAAGACTGAAAGCAACATAGTTTTCCCTCATGTAAAAAGCACATCATAATAAAATGCCTCGTATCCTGCATCATCCCTGCTGTTCTTGTTTAACAGCACATCAGGGAGAAGGAGAAACAATAGAGAAGGCCCTGTTGTCTGTCATGTGACAGACCAATCGGTAAAAAGAGTTTTTTGTGATTTTTTTTTTAAGAGTGACAATAAGTGAGACGAAAAAAAAAGTAAGAGTTATAAATGAGAACAATTGTGTCCAAAATCTGACATTATTATTATTATTTATATGTATTTGAACCTACTTTTGAAAAGTATTTATTTATTTGCAGTAATGTCTATTGAATCCTTTATACTCCTTAACAAAATAAAAGTAACAAAGTGATAAAAATGTCACATGTTGGACAATAACTACTCCATGTAAACATTTAAGGGAAGTTATTGTTACTTTTTGTTTCAATAGTCCCCCTAATTCTTAACGTTCAAACATTCGTTCTAGCAGATTCACTCGGAGATCTGATTGGTTCTTGTTAGTCATGTGACAGGCTGCTCAGACTAAACAGGACTATATCATATTTTTGACGCACTGTTAAACAAGATGATAAAGAGTACAATTCACTTTATTATGACTTTTTACTTTGTGTTTGTTGCCTACGTATGTGTATTAAGTGTTTGAGAACAGCGATCGTGACTATAGTACACACGTTAAGACCTTCTTTACTTACCCAATTTCTGAAAAGCCCAGATAAATTCTTTATTTCAATCCCATTTCTTTAATTCAATCACATGATCTCAAGCTGTCGAACTAAATATTCCAGGTTAGGTTCTTTTATGTGCTGCATGATATTTAAACTTAGTTTACATTCATGAAGTAAAAGAGATTTTTTTACAGTTTGGTTTCCACATCATAGGTTGGACCCAAAATGCTGTACTAGAAGCTCTCTTCAGGTGAGACAAGGTTTTATTCCCTAAAAGCAAAAACTAGTACAGGGTTACAGGAAAATGGTAGCGGAAACCAGAACTAGACTAGATTAGACTACTTTACGGTACAAAGTAGGAAGGAAGCACACAGACTTAACCCCCGTGTTATCCTCGGGTCAAAATGACCCGCCACCGTGTTAAACCCCCCAAAAAAATTCCCTTAACGACATTTTTTCAACTTGAAATGTTAGTACTTTTCCTAGATTGATACCATTAGTAATTGTAATTGTTGCCTTTATCCACATTCCGATGCATGCTGTACAAAAAAGTTACAAAGGTCATCTTCGGGTCAAAATGACCCATCAATGAAATCCAATTGAAATCACTGTCCCAGAGTTATTTACTCAACACAGCATGTGAGAATAGTTTAGTTTTGTCTGAGATCAATCAGTAGCAGATGTAAAGACAAGACAGGTGGTCTTCTCATAGACTGCAGGGCCATTTGATTGTGGATCTCCAGAAGCTATAAAGGTGCTGCAGATGACAGCACCACAAGTTCTCTCTGTGCTGAAGCCATGGGTGTGCGTTATAACGTCCAACAGGCTCGAGAAGTGATTTTTCAAGGATGTATCATTTCCATGACTGCATATATATTATTACTAAACCAAACATCGTGTCCCGACCCAATGTTTGGAAATTTATTTTGTTTCTGAAAAGTATTTGTCAGCCTCCAAGTGCAGGGCAAGAAATAATAGTTAGTCTTCAAAGGAGAACAGCAGGCAGTAAAAAAAGAAAAGGGAGCTCAGTAAATGTCATGATTAGCCCTGAGGGGTGGACCCTGGACATGTCCGCCTCAGTACAAATCCCTATTCTTACCAGCAGCGGAATCAGCAATCAGACAGTTTTGTTTTACTTCTCTCCAGCTCTGTCTTTTCTTATTCCAACTCTAAAGTTTATGTTTTCTGGAAAACACGCGACTGTTGTCTCTCGCTCTCGTGAAGTGGAACTCCCGACTTCATTCTGTAGACAGATGTGTTTGTTACCGTAGATAGGGTTTGCACAAGCTGACGGTACAGTAAGTATTACCGACCGGCTATTTTTAGAAATGCAATTTCAAAGTTTACAGTGTGCAGACGCATGCACAACGCTGCGTGTTTGGATGGTAACGTTCTAGCGTATGTGCGAGACGGGGAGGATGGGGAAGAAGGGGAAAGAAAATGCTCCTCTCAATCTCCACAGAGGAAACCAGTTGTGATCTTCTCTATCTCCACACCTTCAGGCTCAACGGAGAATCATTCCAATAAAAAAAAAATTTCCACTAAAAAAAAAAAAAAAAATCAGCAGCTCCAGCTGCACCGACTGATGCTATATGAACTGCTGGCTTCATCTCCCGGTTCAGTTATCTCATAGCCATTTGAAAAAACCTGGCTGTGATTTGACAAAGCATGAATTTGATTTCTTGCTCATACTTGTTATTCCATTCTCACATCTAACCATGTCTTCCTCTCCACGCTGCTTATTCCTCTCTCTACCACAGCGGTAGGATTCTCTTATCTCCTCAGTCTGTGACGGTATATCCACACCTATGCATCTCCACCAGGGTCTTAATCCTTTCTTCTTCTACCTTCTACATTACCTTGAAACCTGTCTATTCTCATAAAATATAAAGCAGATATAACTGGACTGAAATCCTTGAAATTCTTTGCCTGTGTCGAGATTTCTGGGCACATTGGAATGATATGACAACGGCCTCTAAACTCATTTATACACTACATACACAATGCTTAGTAAGCAAGACAAGTTACAATAAAAAACACATGGAAGATTCCGATCAAATATAGCACATGGCAGTCGTATAAAATTGCAAAAACAACTAATCATGGGGTGTAGTCAAATTTTTTTCAGTTGTGCGGCGATGGACGATCGGGCCTTTCCTTGCCTGAGTTGTGGGACTTGCGTTATCCGTGACCCAGTGTACACAAAATTGCGAAAAGCCATTATACCCTAACAATCACTTACCGACATGTTGGAAATCCTGGTAAATACGTTTTTTGCCACTCTGCACATGAGGGAACTTGGATATTGAGAAAAAAAAACAAACAAACAAACAAAAAAACAGACCAGACTGGCCACATCTCTTCTTTCCTGGTCCTTACATGTTGTTGTCGTCACCTTTTGTTTACATGTCTGAATGTTTCAAATTGGCAGGAAAATGTATAATTTTTTCTGTTTACTGACCATTATTCTCTAATTGTGTCTAAGATAGAAACTGAGCATCGGTGCATCTTCTACTTCTTCTTTTCCCTTCTTTTTGTCTTTATTTCTACATTGCCCGACCAAAAAAGAAAAAAGTCGGCACCAAAAAAGGGTCATACCCTCTAATATTTCATTAGCTTTGGACCTCCTTTAGCTTTGATTACAGCACACATTCTGTGACATTGTTCTGATAAGCTTCTGCAATGTCACAAGATTTATTTCCATCCAGTGTTGCATTAATTTTTCACCCAGATCTTGCATTGATGATGGTAGAGTCTCCAGTAGACTCCAGCACATCCCGAAGTTTCTCAATGGGGTTAAGGTCTGGACTCTGTGGTGGACAATCCATCTCATGCTCCCTGAACCAGTCTTTGAATCCGATGAATCCCGGCATTGTCATCTTGGAATATGCCCGTGCCATCACGGAAAAATGAAAAATCCATTGATGGAATAACCTGGTCATTCAGTATATTCAGGTGGTCAGCTGACCTCATTCTTTGAGCACATACTGTTGCTGAACCTAGACCTAGCCAATAAACACCATAGAAGAAGAAGTTTAACGTATGGTAACGTGCTTTGTACATTAATAAAATTAGCATAAACTGACCCTCATCATGGAAAATGCAAAAAGAAGGCAGCACATGTGGCTTATAGTCCGGTGCAGGTTATAGTCCGGAAATTACGGTAATCTTAATCGTAAGTCAATCAAAAGTCAACATACCTATATCTGTATACAGCTGGGCAAGATTGGATGGCGGAAGTGGGTATTAAACATCTCTTCTTATTTGTGTTCAGCCAATAGAATGGAATTGTAAGTTATAGCTGTCCCAAAACTCGTCCAGTCAAGAGTTGCTTTAAAAAACACTCTATACATAGCAGTTGTCCTCGAAGATACGTCAGCCCATGTTTGACACTTGTGCCAATCAGATTGTCAGCAGCAGACTTACTAACTGCCCTGCGCTCAGCGAGGCTGGTCTGACAAATGCCAACTCTCACAAACACCTGCCCGACGTTGGGATGATATTTTAGGGTCCAGGTGCTTCGTCAGACAATCATTTGTCCGTACAGTCTGTGAGTCATGAGAAAGAGAGTTTATGAAACTGGAAAAATGGCCAATGGTGACAATAAGAAGTCAAGTGGTTTATTAACACAACGAACGTGTTCCTTTTTACAGCCATATTTAATATTTCTTACTATTCTAGTAGCGTCTGTTCTGCCATATACAGTATCTTCAACCCAACCACCTCGCGGTCCTTTATTGTATCCATGAATCTGAGAATCAGCATTTGACTCTCATAGAAAACTCCATTTAACCTGGCACTGTTGCAAATCGTCTTCAAACCCTCAACCTGACATTCCCAATCCTGTCACTTCCGACAACTCACTGAAAATCT
The DNA here is from genome assembly GCA_016785265.1 of Paraplagusia blochii. NCBI lineage: Eukaryota > Metazoa > Chordata > Actinopteri > Pleuronectiformes > Cynoglossidae > Paraplagusia > Paraplagusia blochii. The sequence goes on along the minus strand of JAFBJS010001432.1, from coordinate 32,885 downwards.
CAGTCGCTCTTTCTTGAAGAAATAGCATGCATCGTTCAAAGAGCTCTTGAAGTTCTGTCTGCAGCCCGGAGATAACGTGGTAGTCCATGTCACGCTGTTGACCTGACGAGAGAGACGTATCAAAAAGCAACACAAGTCATCAGGTTCTTGACCGTGTCGAAGCTTCTGAGGTGAAAAGAACAATGGTAACTTCCCACTGACACAGCCTCGTGCTAACTGTTTCTCTATGCTGTGCTGTAAAGTTGTTGTTGTCTTTGTTTTGTTTTTGACATTAAGGTTGGTTCTGATCCGTTGAAACTGCATTTTTACACTGCATATGTGAGACATTCATTTGTCCTCATCCATTAATTGGCGGCTGGGACTTGTGTCTTCCCTGACACCACCTGTCTCACTCTTACCTTTTCTGCTCGAGCGTCCCTGGCGGCCGAAATGCATATATATATATATATATATATATATATATATATATATATATGGGTGTGTGTGTGTGTATTAGGGGTGTGCAAATTTTTGTTTGGGTCGATCATTTAATATTTTTTTATGAATCATTCCTGAATCGGATCGTAGCCTGTGAATCGAGATATGAATCGGATCGTTATGTGAGTGAGTGAGTGAGTGAATCGTCACACCCCTAATATACACTATTTATATATTTGGTGTGTGCAAATTAATGGGTTTGGATCCAACTGAACCGAATCAGATCAAACTGGATCAATCGTTTCATATTTTTTTTATGAATCGTTCCTGAATCGGATTGTTATGTGAGTGAATCATCATCAGTGAATCAACCCGTAGTGTGTGTGTGTATATATATATATATATATATATATACATACACACATATATATATATATATAGATAGATAGATAGATAGATAGATAGATAGATATAGATATATAGATATAGGTTAGAGTTAGAGTCCACCAGTTGCTACTGTGGTGACAGCAAGGCCCGGCCCACATAACTCCTAGTGTGCTCCCCCTATAGGAAGGCTGACATTATGGAGCAGTGAATGGGTTAATGGCAAAAAAAAAAAAATGAAAATAATACATATTTTACCTACTACTTTACATTTCTTCTGCAGAGAAATATATTATGTTTATTTGCGATCTACCAAATCTAGCCTTGAAGGTTTAGACATTATCTTACATTTCACTCAGTAATGTGTTTGGGGTTCTGCAAAAGGGATCTTAGTTAAAATATATGAATATAAAAAAATTTGGAAGCAAAAATGACAAAAAAATATTCTGTTAACATACAGTATATTGTAAAAAATATATGCATGCCCTTCATTTGTAGTCCCTTTGACATCAATCTGAATCAGAAATGTAATAGACCATGATATTATAAAACAGGGTGTTGGCAGAAGGCAGAGCAAATTGTCAGATTTAAATTGTAAAAAGCTCCATCCAACTGCCGACCACAGCAGGCTGCACCCATGAGTGACTCTCTGCACGTCAGCATCTGAACAGAACCCATCAGGTCCATGTCGGTACTCAACCTTTTCAATGTACTGGGTCAGAATAGTGGAGTGCCAAAGGAAATATAAATCCAGTTTCTCAAAGCAACATGGGGCCTGCTTCTTTTCAGCACTGTCTGCTCTTCTCCAGCATTTCTTCCTCCAGGCTACACCCTCCTGCCCCCTCCACATCCATTACATCTCCGGAAGAGCATTTTTGACAGTATGGCAATTTTGTTAAAAAAAAACAAAAAACAAAAAAAAAACAGAATGAGTGGCTCTTTACTGTTTTACTATGAAAGGTTTGCTGTTTTGTAGATAAATGGCCAGCAATCAAAAGAAAAACAGAAGGAATCATTATACAAAATAGGCTTTTAGATTTATTGCCTTAGATGAACAGTAAAATTGTCCTTTTCATCTAGTTTCAATCTGTAGCCTCTAGATTTAAAGAGGAAAAGTACATTGTGTGGTTATGATTCTGACAGAATAAATATAAAGGAAAGGGGAAGTTAAATACCTAAAGTATCTTATCTCTGTTTTTCTATTTTTCAAACTATAATAAAAGCAGTGACAGGAAATAGAGAAGCAGCCACTGCATCTTCTCTGGTAGGACCAGTGGTAGTTGCGTCATGTGGGCAGTGATGGAAGGGAATCCTCGGTTTACGACGTCCTTGAGCTGTGGCCGTTCGTGGTATAGTCGCCATCTTTAATTTTCCTAATGAAGAAACCCATGTTCTGTCATTCCTTGGTACAGCACTAAGAATAGAACAAATTAGTAAGGGGATCGGGCGAATATGATATCAGATAAGCTTTGTAAACATTCACTGGTTGTAATCCATGCCTTGGATTACGAACTTCTGGGAAGCTACGGTAATACTTCAAGCGTAAGCCATACTCCGATGTTTTTATGTCTTTGATGATGACGTGACCATTACGTCAACGTGCCAATCTAACATAAATACTCACGAACACTGCATTAGGAATGGAACTCCGGCCCTAACCCCATTATAGACTCTGTGATTGTGCCACAATTTTTCACTTGTACGACAATCAGCGATTTGACACGTCTTCAAGTGGCGACGTGTAAACCCAATCACCTCACGATTGATTATGTGAAAATCAGACATGTTTAAGTTCCTACTTACCCATGATCCCCCACTCCACCACACAACGATGCACATGTGTATCCATAGATACAGAGGCAAGGCCTTGTGGCTACAGTGTCATGCATTCTCGCACTGTCGAATCGCCAGTTATCGAGATACATTCGTGCAGTGTGAGCAACGGACGCCAAAAAAATAAAGCAAAGACAGAGACAGGCCCAGTTTAACAAACGTTGCCAGACAATGATCCAATAAGATTGAGCGAGCTTTGGACACCAGGTGAGGCAAGAAAGACTGATTATCATAGACAGGAAACACATCACAACCGATCTGTCACGATTGGATCTAAATAAAGCAAACCAATGACCATGAGATATAATGTAGTATTAATTCTCTTGTACTAAACTATATCATCATATCATCAGCATCTGTAGACACCCTCAGAACTAGGAACTAGGTTGCACCAAAAACACTGCCTTAGTTTGATTCCATGAACCATTTTAGTAGTTAATCACTGCTATGAAGTAGCATAAAGCTCCAGGATGTTAGACACATCAAAAGAGGATGAAGCCATTCAGAACCATAAGTCCACATCTGCTCAGATGTTAACCGCAGGGTGCCCACATTATTGCCAAATACCAGTCTGGCACTTTGGTTATCTTCTTATTACATGCAAAAGTCATTATACTTCGGGCCAAAAATGATCTCAAAGATCTTTGAACCAATTTACATCCCTACACTGGGACCATTTCAGATAGAAATCTGACAGAAATCCACCTTTTCTGGGCCAGTTTAAAGACAGATTCACGGTGACAGTGCCAGAATTGGCTCATGTGTTCTGATTTTTGACTCAAAAAAAAAAAAAAAAAAATTTCCATTGATTGTGGCCAAAAAAAATAACCTACTCTTTTAGAGTGTTCCAAGTTAGTGAAGTCCTCCGGCGGCACAAAATCCAGGATGTTAGACACATCAAAAGAGGATGAAGCCATTCAGAACCATAAGTCCACATCTGCTCAGATGTTAACCGCAGGGTGCCCACATTATTGCCAAATACCAGTCTGGCACTTTGGTTATCTTCTTATTACATGCAAAAGTCATTATACTTCGGGCCAAAAATGATCTCAAAGATCTTTGAACCAATTTACATCCCTACACTGGGACCATTTCAGATAGAAATCTGACAGAAATCCACCTTTTCTGGGCCAGTTTAAAGACAGATTCACGGTGACAGTGCCAGAATTGGCTCATGTGTTCTGATTTTTGACTCAAAAAAAAAAAAAAAAATTTCCATTGATTGTGGCCAAAAAAAAATAACCTACTCTTTTAGAGTGTTCCAAGTTACTGAAGTCCTCCGGCGGCCCAAAAAAAAAAAAAAAAGCAAGTAGAGAAAATGTGCCTTTTCCACAACACAGCAAGTGGAAGTAAACTATAAAGGTGTCCATTTGTTGATGAATAGCGCACAGGGCAGCTGCAGGACGGACCTTGCCAAGGCCACAGAGCATCCCACGGCTGTTCATCGCCCCCCAAAATAGGGTCACTGAACTGATAAATGGCGTTATTATAATGTGTAATTTAAAGCCCGACACAGAAGACTTTCAAACTCCTCTTTCGTTTGGTTCCGCTGCCTTTATTTCATGTTTTCACAGACCTTACTTTAAGACAGCTGCCTCGGGCCACCTTAAACCAACGGCCCTTTCATTGCGGGGTAAATATAGCAGCCCTAGTGGCTAATTGAATCGTATTATCTGTTGTCCCGTCATCCAAGGGAAATACAGCCATTTTGCAGATTTCCATTACTGATTGTTGGGAAGTGAATTTGGTCTGCACGTTTCCATCTGACAGAACATGTTTTAAATTCTGAATCAGAGGGAACAGCGGCGTAGGATTGTTTCATTAGACCGAGAGGAGCCATATGAATACTGATTCCACTGTAATCTTGCGTGTCCGTGTGATCCGGAGGGATAAATATGTATGCAGGTTGGAAAAAATTGCATTGTTTTATTGCTGCATGGGAGAGACATGTAAATGCTGGACCCGTGTGTAAAAAAAAGGGACATTTAATTTCTTTTTTTAAAAATCACTGCTGCAAGACAAAGCATCAACCGCCCTCTGTGCAAAACGTTTCCTTCTCTTTTTTTTTTTTTTTTATTCTAACCGCCAATAAAAATGTATGAACATTTGCTCAGGCTGCCGCTTTCCTCCCCTTGGGTGACATATGCTGCACATTCACGATATGCTGGGGGTGAAGTGATGTTTGATTAATGAGTGTAAAAATAATTAATTAGCGAAACTAACTTGGGCCGGAGCGGGATGTGAAACGGAGAATTTCATTACCTCGTGCTCCGCAGATAAGGTTAATGAGGTGCTACCAAATCTTTGGGAAATGAGATGAAAAAAAGAACATTCATAAAATGCTCTGGAATTCATTGTGAACACTGCAAAGCCAGAGAAGGTTATTCTCTGAACAAGAGAGTGTTTTTTTTTTTTTTTTTTTTTCTTCCATGGCCCATTAATGCTGGCCCCTGTAGACCGGCATTGGGTGGTTGAATGTTTGATTAATGAGTGTAAAAATAATTAATTAGCGAAACTAACTTGGGCCGGAGCGGGATGTGAAACGGAGAATTTCATTACCTCGTGCTCCGCAGATAAGGTTAATGAGGTGCTACCAAATCTTTGGGAAATGAGATGAAAAAAAGAACATTCATAAAATGCTCCGGAATTCATTGTGAACACTGCAAAGCCAGAGAAGGTTATTCTCTGAACAAGAGGCTTTTTTTTTTTTTTTTTTATTCCATGGCCCATTAATGCTGGCCCCTGTAGACCGGCATTGGGTGGTTGACTTTGTGGCTCAGCATGTAGGAATTACTGGCATCTATCTGTGATGTCACACATGAGCAAACACGGTCGTCTGCTGGTATTTATGCAAAACATAAAAAAGGGCTCTTTAGAGATTTCCGGGTCATTATTATGAATCATAAAATATAATGGGACTGTGGAGTCTGGCCTTATTCAGTCATATAGAAATGCACTTCCTGGTGCATTACCAGATGACGCTTAAACGCTTTGTACGTTCATGTTAATCCATCACAACTCATTATGGTGTAGGAGTCAACTGAGCCAGACTAGCGTCTTTATAGGATAATTACATAAAATAACAATAACTCTGTTTTTGTCATGCAAAAAGTACAAATATATTACAAAATTTCTATATTTAACCGGAAAATCATTGGACAAAACTGCACAGACATGTAGAATTTCTGATTTTTTTTTTTACTTTATTTAACTAACCAGATTGAATGCCATCTTTTTTTTTTTTTCATCCTTTGGTCCTGTCCTTTCTTCAGGGGTTGTCCCCCTGTTCTCTCCATCTTCTACTTGGACTCCAACTACGTCCAAGTCCTCCTTTAAACGTGTTTCTTGCTCAACCCATCCACCTTGACTGTGTCCTGCATGCTCGAGAAGGCTTCTGTTAACATCCATTGCCATTACCATATTTTATGTAGAATAAGTCACACTTTATTTCATCCTTTCAGGTGCGATCTACACGTAAGAATATAATAGAATTCTACGTGTAGATTATAATTATATCCTACAACTGTGAAAGGGCACGCTAGGTTTGTTCAACAATATCTGCTTCTCCTGTAACACAGACAATGTACATGTTTGTTAATTTCCCACTGACAGCTGCTAGGCACTGCCGTGTCTTATATCCAGGACTGAATTATATATTATTATACATATTAATTATTCAATTTCATTTGCATTTCTTGGCTGGACTTTGGCTGGCAACTCGCAGTCAGGTAAATGTCATAAACGAAATTGTAGAATATTTAAAAAATAAGTTGCAGTACACCATGGATAAGACGTCTTCTTTCCCTTTAAGCTTGTGCATTTTCCTGTGGTTGCCACAGTGAATCAAAGCTTTCCTTTCATCCTGTTCTTTGCCTCTTCTTCTCGGAATCTACCTCCATGTCCTCTCTCACTGCATCCATCAATCTCCTACCTGGTAGCTCCGTCTCTAGGATCATTCTTCTACCAGTGTGTCCACTGTCCCTCCTCTGAACATGTCCAAGGCATCTCAATCAGATTTCTGTAGGTTTTTCTCCAAACCCCCCTGTCTGTTTTGTCCCTCTAATCACCTCTGTCCTGATCCTGTCCATCCTTGTCTCTCCTAAAGAGAATGTCAGCATCTTGAACACTATCAGCTCTGCCTCCTGTCTTTCCCCTATGGGTAGCGGATTAAATGCCATAGTGGCCAATTTGTGGACCACCAGCCATATGTTTGACATTTCTGTCCATTAATGTTATTTACTTATTTTAGTTTGAAGGGAAAAGAACAAGTGTTGTAATAAACCAAAAAATGTTGACTGAAGCCAGAAATGTTTGGTGGGTTCCATCCTTCATCCAGTCTTTTTCCCATAGGGACATACATAGGATTGACACAATGAAGCTTGAGGTTCCTTTCGGAATTAAACCCAGGACTGCTGGTGTGCTGCCTTGAAGCCAACACTATGCAACCACTTATAACCAACAAGTCTCTGTTCCTGCTTGCTAGTCAATGGTGGCACTATTATAGGGATTATAGGGAGAAACGTCCAGCATGGCACTAGCAAAACATGCAAACAGGAAACAGAATCAAACTATTTAGCTTTTCAATTTCTTCGCATTAATCTTCGCTACTTTAAACCTACAACTTAAACCTTAATATCAAGCAAAAGTAAATTACAAAACAAAAAAATTAACAGCAACTCAACCAACAATGTTTTTCGTTTGTCTCAGGGTTGAAGACAGGACCTTCAGGGAGTCATTGACAGCTGGAGGACAACAGGAATGCTTCCTTTGGCTCAGGACTTGAGTCTGTTGAACACAGGTAAGCTGGGGTATTTAATTAACAGTAGCCGCGGCTGCAATCTGAGTCAAATCTGCGGCTTTACATAAACAAACAATGGATAAGAGGATCAGGTGGAGGCCGTCACTTATCCACTAGTCAATACACATGACAGGTTTGGGAAAAAAAAAGAAAAACAAGGACAAACACGAGGACGGTCTGAACGTGGTGGTTATGCTTCCTTTTATATTAAAATATCCCAATTATGTTATTGTAACAGAACAAAATATATATATACTTATATATATTTTGAACAGGTTACTTCATTAGTATTTACAGTGTCTCTGCACATGTAATTTTCCACATGTGGTTATTGTTATAAAATAGTAATTAAGTTCCTGTAATAAAACTGCAGTAATTTCACGCCTGGATGGATGCATATGTATTGTTGGCGTCCGTAATGCATGCCATCGCCCATTTACCTCTTTCATTTCACCATTGTTGGCTCCACAATAAAATAATTCAAACACCGTATGCATGTAAATATTTAATGTAATATGTATTAGGTGAATAAAATATAATAGCCACCAAGGATTTGCTTATACGTCATCGTCAAGAACTTTTCTGGCTCCACCAGTTGTACTGGTATAAATATTAAACCACCTCTCCCATAATGAGCACAAAGAGCTCATATACTCACTCTATTTATTGCAGGAATTGAAACAGTTTTGGCTTCAGATAAAAGTGAAGTCGTGCCTGGTTTTACCCACTGTCGTTAAATTAAAGATGAAGTGCCATTGCTATCGAGGTTGAGATGTGTTATTCCGGAGTTGAAGAGGGACCACAAAACTCCCAGTTTAATTATTTTATTTTAAAAGGGATTGTCCAGAGCAATTTAGTTTGGGAGGAAATATATATTTCCTAGTTACCCCCGCAGAGTTATGTTCCTCTTCTTTGCTTATTTGTACAGGAAGAACAGTGGACCCCAAGGACGGGTAAAAACCCATGTTATAGGAGTTTATTAAACACGTTCGGTGACACTTTGAGAATCAAGCTGGGGATCCGGAGTTGTTGCGATTTTTATTTTATGTGCTACAATATAATTATGAACCAGAAGATTGGAGAAATAAAAAAAAGAGTTGTCAAGTTCACACTTGCGTCACATCAAGGTGTGCTTTGAAGGCTTGAAGTTGCCATAAGGTGTTCTCATCAAAGCACCGTCCTAGCCCACATGATTCCAGTGAACTCACAACCCACAGGAAAGCTTACAGTATGGAGCAGTGGGATTTGGGTGGCATTTGTGGAGACTGCTGCCCATGAGACCCGAAGATGAGAGCATAAAAAAAAGTGAATAATAAAGCAGCTGAACACACTGAGGCTGATATTTTGGATATTGTAATATCAAAAAGTATGATGCTAATAACCTTGGTGTATATATATATGTATATATATGTGTGTGTGTGTGTGCGTATATATGTATATATATTTATGTAATAACAATAATAATACGTTGGTTTTATAATAGCACCTTTCAAGTAACCCAAGGTCACTTTACATAAAAACAAAATATACTGTATATATATATATATATATGTACATATATAAATATATATTTTTCTATATATATGCTGTTTTATATGATATGTGTGTTTGACATGCAAAAAGTAAAGAAAAAAATAATAGAAAATATTTATATTTTATATAATAATTGGACAAAACGGCCCTTACATGTAGTGTTTTTTATATTTTCTTATTTTTATTAAACAATTAGCATAACAAGATATATATATATATATATATACATATGTGTGTGTGTGTGTGTATATGTATAAATATAGCCTAAAATTTTTAACAACACAACTTAATATTCCAAAAAATAAAGAAAAAAACTAACAAAAAAGTATAGTTTTGTAATCATATCTAATATAAAGCCAACGACATCTATTAATACATTGTACAACACTGGATTCCTTAAGACAGCAAAAACAAACACAATGTTTCTCACTAAAAAAGTTATATTAGCCAAAGGCAACTGAACAACTACTGAAGTCAAAACTGTTAACTCCATTGGCTGTAGGCCCATGACCCAACATGCATTGTGAAACAGCTGTGCTGGGCCCCATACAACTAGCAGCAGAGCCATCGTTGGCCGTAGGGATAGATTTTAGATTTAGCCTTTATCCCTGAGATCCTACCTTGTGCCAGCTCCTCCATCAACCTAGATTCCTAATTGATGGCTCCATGCAAGAGTTATTTGAATGGATTGCTATAAAGAGCATTGCGGATTAGCCAGTGAGAGACACGGATCCTGAGGGAGCCTTAAATTAGTCACATAAAGTGATTAGAAAACATCTGCAAAGGCTGACTATTATTGGATGTGGCCCTTATTTAGACATTTAACTCCTTCGTGATCTCTGTGGGTGTGTTGCCCTGACCTGCTGCAGGCTGAAGTGGTTCTATTCAGTGTAAAAATCACATACTCTTTAACTCTTTATAGTCCGTCTATAAGAGAAATATCTTGGTGTTTTATTTTATTATTTTTTTAATCAGTATTTAGTTATTATATATAGTTATTTTTTTAATCAGTGTTGGCTCCTATGACTGTTGCGTTCAAGGTTAATAAACATGAAACTAAGTTGAAATGAAACGTGTCATAGATGGGTATACACAGCTTTTTTTTTTTTTTTTTTTTTTACAGTGGTATTCTGTTTTTTCCTACCCATAATTTTATCCTACCCCCATTTTCAAAGGTGCTAGCACATATTTATAAATGCTGAACACCCCTAATATCTTCATACCTGAGAGACATATTAGACATTGGAATCTTGTAAATTCGCTTTGGCTACAAGGTTGGTTATATATATATATATATATATATATATATATGTATATATATATATATATATGTTAATAATTTAGCATATTGTTTTGCTTTAATAATAAAAATAGGTGATGGTCCATAATTTCCCAAAGGATAATCCCAGGGGTTTTACAAGGTCTATCCATCCATCCATCCATCCATCCATCCATCCATCCATCTGTCTATCTACTGTAGATAAAATGATTGCATTCAGACACAATCTCATACAATTAGAAAGTTGAATATAAAACTCAAGAAGGACAATTTTTTGGGTAGGAAAATACTTCAGAACAGTGACATTCAGTTGTTCCAACTAGGGCTGGGTATTGATTGAAATTTTCTAAATCGATTCAATTCGATTCACAAGGGTTCAATTCGATTCAATTCACGATTCGCTTCGATTCAGTTTTTGTCATATCAATTATAGTTCGGTACCAACGTTATTCTCAGAAGAATCAAAGCTAAAATTGAAACTTAATCCAAAAAATGTATTTTTTTACATTTATTTCCATCACAAATTTACTCAAGGCAGTCATATTAATCCATCATACATTTTTTATTTAACATGACTTGACCAAAAATTACAAGGCAGACTCTAGTTTTAGATTTTAGTGCCATGTTGTTATTACATTTGTTTTACGTGCGAGTGTGTTAACTCCCACGTAACCACGTAAATACGTAATCATCTGTGGTGCACGTAAAGTTGTTGGTAAAAGAAGGAAAAAAAATATCGATTTTTGGATTTATGAATCGATATTGTCCTATTAACAAAAAAATCGATTAAAATCTAGTTCCAACGCTGCGATAGCCTTACATGGTCATGCAGTCTTAATCGCTTTTTTAATCAAGATGGAGCCAAAACTCCTCACAAAAAAAATGTGTTGACATTGGCCAAAAATTGCATCTATGTCATGTGACCTGCCTGTGCGCACAATGCGAGAATCCAAGAATCTGGGACTCGAACTCAGAACCTTCTACATGCAGACCGTAGAAGCAATTTGAAATTTCAAATAAAACAAGTTACTGAACTAATCCACCTGAGTCTTAATTTTAAGTCCAAGTTTACTTGGAGGAATAAGTCATTAGTACTGAAGCAAACGCAGGTCTGGTTCTTATAATTCCATTTTCAAAAACTCTCATCAAATCGCACTTTTCCTCAATAAAAAAAGTGTGCAGGCCGCCACGCTGTCACTTTGTGATGAGAAAGGCAATCATGGAGAAAATGAATGGACCTTAAACCAGGACCGTGTGGTTTTGACAGACAGCTGTCTGCTATTATTATATTCATTAGAAAATCCCTAATGATTTTTTTTTTTTTTCCTCTCATTCCCGGACTCTGATAAAACGCTCTCACTTCCCCCGCTGCATGACAGGGGACTTTTCTCCCAATATGACAACTTAATTCCTCTCCTTTATTACATGCCGTTCACCCAGTCAAACTGAGGAAAACAACGTCTCAGGTTTGTGAGCAAATCGAGTCACTCAAACCGAAGCAACGGCGAGAGGGGACGCGTGATGGGTGTGTATCTCATTGTGGAGCGAGAAAGGAGAAGATAATCATGGCTCCGGTTTAACACCCGTTGTGTGGGATTAGCTTTCGAGGGCCAGTCACCTTTAAAGAAGGATCTGTGACCATCTGCTTTCAGGAGATCACCTTAATGGAGACGTTGTTGACAAAGGTTAAACATTAAGTTTGTTTTTTTCTCCTTAACATTGTTTTTTAATCACACACCATTATGGTATTTACATTAATTAACTAGGATGTTTTCCTCAAAACAAATGTATAGTTTATGTATATTTGCCTTTGGGGGATGTATTTATTACAGTTTGTATCTAATGTTTACATATTGAAAACCGGATTTAAAAATTCAATGGGTTAATTTATGGTTATAAGATGAATATATAAAAAAAATAACATCAGTAAATTATTTTGGAGTGATTAGAATACAGTGCAGGCAGGATGGAACAGCTGGGGAAAAGTACCAGGATTGATCTGTGATAGAAGAGAGTCAGCTGAGGTGAAGGGAAAGGTTTACACAGTTGACAGTTGTGAGACCAGCCATGATGGATGGATTAGAGACACAAGGAATTGTCAAGAGACAGAAGGCAGAGCTGGAGGTGGAGGAGTTAAAGATGCTGAGATTCTCTTTGGGGGTGACAAGGATGGACAGGAACAGGAATGAGGTGATTAGAGGGACAACACAGACAGGAAGATTTGGAAAAAAAAAGAAAAAAAAAAAAACAGAAGGCAGATTGAGATGGTTTGGAGGTCTTCAGAGGAGAGACAGTGGAGACGTGGAGCTAGCAGGTTGGAGACAAGGAATAGATTGATGGATGTAGTGAGGGGGGACTTGGTGGTAGGTGGAGTCACAGCAGAAGATACAGAGAACAAATGGATGGGGAGATGAAAAACAATGTCTCAAAAAGAAGTTTAAAACAATGGGCAGTTTCTGCAAGGGCAAGTATTAGCTTGAACTGAAACACATGCAAGAGTTGCAGTTTAATAAGAGTTGAACAATACAATTGAACAATAAATATATGCCCTTTCCTGATTGCAAAGATTCAATCTGTTGGTTCTATTTTAGCTCCATTAAACACTTGACACAGTATGACATGTTTACCACACTGAGGCTCAAAAGCTGATGCTGATTAGGGCATTCTCAAAGTTACTCCCTAACAATGTATAATTACATTTAAAGTGAGGCATTTAAATCTATTCTCATGAAGCATCAGTTATATGCTTTATACTGCAGTAGATTACCCTTCAGTCTACCACGCAATTCACAACGCCCCATAATGCAAAATTTCTTCAAATGTTTTATTTTCTTAATCGCTTTCGGCCCAAACAACCCATCCGGTTTGTCTTTCCACTCGATGATTCCATTTTGATGGAAAAATAAGTAACCCATCGTCAGCGTTGATTAATGGGCAACGGCATTGTGCGTGTGATTTCTTCATCCATTTGGAAAATGACAAGAGACGAAGAAGACTGCATCACTAATGGCTTTAAGATTAGTATCAGTGCCTGGCTGTCTGACTTAGTCTGTAAAGTGTCAGGATTATGGTCAAATTCTGACAACCAAGACACAAAGTGATATATTTTTCTGTCAGAATGTCTGCAGATCTTTTCTAAATCCAATAACAGAATAGAAGAAAAGATGAATGGAAGTCTCCTTGGACACTTTTATCAGTTAAATATATTTATCTCACTTCAGAAGAAGAAATTGCCATATATATATATGTGTGTGTGTGTGTGTGTTTGTTTGTGTGTGTATATATGTGTATATATAGATACAGTATATATATATAAGTGTGTGTGTGTGATCTCCCATGCTCTGACATATTGCCCTATATATATATATATATATATATATATATATATATACAGAATGTGATATACACTCTGACTTTTTCAGTGGTTGGAATCAGCAATTTTCATTTCACCAACTCAAACTACCTCCATGTCCAGGTAGTTGGAGTCCATTAATCCCCTGTTTGTCTCCTACCTAGTAGCTCCATCTCTAGGATCATTCTTCTACCAATGTAACCACTATCCCCCTCTGAACATGTCTAAACCATATCAATCTTGCTCCTCAAACTTTTGTTTTTAGTAGAACAAAAGAAAGAGTAAGCAAAACAGTGCTCTGGTTGTCGTATTACAAAACGATTGCAAATAAAGCTGACAATATCGGGTGTGCATAGACACTAAGGACAGTTGCTACGTTTGCTGTTTGTTAGATCTTCTAGTATTTGGTTTACCCCAGTATTTATTTGTTTCATTTTGCCTTAAAATAACTGGATTAATAAATATGGGGTCCAAAAAGTTGAGATCCTGGTGGAAAATAGTAAAACAAACAACAATATATATCTTTGCATTTGAAGAAGAATTATGCAAAAGCAAGAAAAAACAATATATTGAAAAAAAGCAGAATGAAATGCAAAAGCATAAAAAAAAGACAATTTCCATATACAAAGTTATCAGACCCAGGTTACAGTTTATACCAGGAATAAAAGAAATCCCCATAACAATGAAAAGACCAAAGTTTTACTCAGACAAAACAAAAAAGAGAAGACAAAGCCTATATAAATGCAGACAAAAACAAAAAAAAAAAAAATAACTGCAATGAAATCCAATAAAAAGAAAACAACACAGACGTGATACCGTCAGCCTGAATGGGAACCTGAACAAGTCTGTGGGCCTGTTATCTCATAACCACCACCTACAGCCCCAGGTTATGTTCTCAGTTCAGACTGTTTATATTGCAATATTTGATTAGTTGGCAAGTGGCTGCTCTGGCTTGGAGTTAATAAAACGCAGTTACATCACCCACATCTGCAGCCACAACCTTTGTTATTTCACTCTGGGTGTAGTTATGCAGATAAATCTCTGTTTGTCGGCCGCTGCTGTAACTGCTGCTCCACTAAACAGTGAAAAGCCATTTAAATAGTTTCATACTCTAATAAAACTTGTGTTGCACAATGGTATAACAATACACCCAAGAATGAAAAGCCCGGGCCGTATAGAAATGAATCAGACTTCGCAGAGGTGTTTTGGGATAAAATGCATGCTAGGATTTCACAGTTTCCGGTTTTGTAGCTAATCTCTGTGGCGGTATAAGCAATACCACATACTGGTATTGCATAGCATATTGAGAGGACTTTTAAAGGAATTTAACATTTTCCTATAGTTCCCCTTATTTGTGGACTCTGGTTGTGTTTATTGACCTTGAACATCGCACAAAAGTAAAACTTTGGTAAACTACATAACTTTTTGATTTGTTGATGTCTTAGTCAGAGCATTACGGCTACAGAAGCCACCCGGAGTAACATTGTACACAAACAGTAATACTGCACTATACAATGTTCAGACAGCACACAGTGATATTGTACTAAACTGTGTTACGACAGTGCTGAATAATACTCTACACTGCGGGGGAAATAATGTACTATACTTCATTTGGAAAGCGTGGAGCAATGCAGTAGTAGTCTGTGTCTCGACAGTGGAGAGTAATATTGTTGTATAAAGTGTTTTTGACAGTACAGAGTAACACTGTTGTACACTGTTTTTAGGCAGATTGTAGAAATACTGTACTATATGTTGTCTCAAAAGTGAAAAGTATTACTGCACTATTCTTTGTCGGGACAGCGGGGAGTAATGGAGTAGTAGCCTGTGTCTCGACAGTGGAGAGTAATACTGTTGTATGAAGTGTTTTATGACAGTACAGAGTAATACTATTCTACACTATTTTAGGCAGATTGTAGAAATACTGTACTATACTTTGCCTTAAAAGTGAAACGTATTACTGCACTATTCTTAGTTTGGACAGCGTGGAGTAATGCAGTAGTAGCCTGTGTCTCGACAGTGGAGAGTAATACTGTTGTATGAAGTGTTTTATGACAGTACAGAGTAATACTATCCTACACTATTTTAGGCAGATTGTAGAAATACTGTACTATACTTTGCCTTAAAGGTGAAAAGTATTACTGCACTATTCTTTGTTTGGACAGCGTAGAGTAATGCAGTACTGTACTATGGTTAAATCTTGTGAAGTAATAATGTACCATAATGTGTTACTCGACAGCATGGAATACTGTGCAATGTTACTATGCACTGTACTTGGACAATGCATAGTAACATTGCACTATACAGTTTCTTCACAGCACAGAGTTATACAATACTGTGCTATATTTTATCTCGACAGCATGGAGTAATACTGCACTATGGTGTACATATAGTGTGGAATAACACTGTACTATACTGTTTATTGACAGAGCAGGGTAATACAGTACTATACTTAGTTTGGACAGTGCAGGGTATTGCTGTACAGTATACTGTTGAAAAAAAAACACGATGTAATAATGTATTATACCATATTTCGAGACAATCAGACGGAGCTGAGCATGATTTACACTGAAATGGCCAAACTATTAAAATCATACACCGGAGATGATGAATATGATGGATTTCTGGAAAAGTAATGAAAGTTATTTTCACAGCGTTGGACAAGTTTCACAATCTGGTGCGCC
>JAFBJS010001432.1:0-12507 GCA_016785265.1 Paraplagusia blochii | reverse complement strand
GTGCCGGGCCGCAGAGAAATAATGTTTCCTTTTGGCCCCATCTGGCTATTACTGACACTTGATCCATACCCATATCAACAAAATAGCTTAACAATTGAATGGCTAGGATTCCATCATCAATAATTCAACTATATTTGATTAGGAATATTTTCTCAGTGAAGATTAAACTCAAAATGAGTCATTTCAACAAGATTCTAACTTTTTATAGAAAATTATAGGCTGGTTGCACTTGAGAAATTCTTGTTGTGCCCATGCACTGTTAATTTGGGTAGGAAGATTTTATAGGTAGGAAAATATTTCAGAACACCATAAATTTAATTTTATTAAGTGGTGTTTATCTGCCACAACTTATCTTACACTTACATTAGCAGCTCATTTGTTTGTCTTACATGTTCCGATTATGTCGGCTCCACATTTTCAGAACACTTTCAAGACATTTCTGTGGTTACAGAGATTGGAATGTTAAACATCTACTTAACAGTCTATCTAGGAATGTCATTAATTTAAAATAAAACGAACATTTAAATAACATTTTCTAATTCCAACCAACTGGGTGGTAACATTTTATCAATTTTTTCACCCCTCAATGTCTTCAAAAATGTAAATGACATCTTGCTCTTCCTCCAGTGCTCCATGCCGTCCTGTATCGTGGCCTTCCATGTGACCTGCGCCTTCGACCACGGACTGGAGATGAGAACTATCCTGGCCGAAAACGACGAAGTTCGCTTCAAGTCCTTCTGCCTGGAGCACAGCTGCACCACCGGCGGCAGCAGCAGTGCAGCGACAAACAACACGTCCAGTTCAACCAACTCAAATAATGGCAACCATGACAGTAACTCCACAGCTAACGGCACGGCCAGACCAGACTGGCATAACTCTGCTATCATCTCCGAGGTCAGGCTTGACCAGCAGCACCAGTCTAACGGTAGCAGCGACCTTGAGCCGAAGACTATACTGTCTGCAGCCGCCGTGTCGGCCTCGGAGCGAGCTGAGCGGGATCAGCTGGAGAGGGAGAAAGTGAGTCAGAGGAAACAGAAGCTGCAGGAACTGGAGGACGAGTTCTACCGACTGGTGGATCCCAGGGAAGTGGCAGAGAACCTGGGTCTGCCCAACTCCCATGTGAGTATTTGAGTCCAGATCACCATAAAGTGCCTTAAAAACATTCAATTTCCCCCTAAAAAGTAAAGATTTTCTATGTAACTCTACATTTATTGTAGCAAACTCCCACACTTATCAATGAACTGCATGCAACCGGCAAAAAATGTTGAACCTGTCAAGAACAATTTCAAAGTAGTATAGATCGATATTGGAGCTGGAGGAAGTATATTGTATGTAATCTGTAGTGTAAACGGGAAAAAGTTAATACGTTGTTGTGAGATTATTATTGGTACTTTATTACAATCCTTATAGTCAGAAAAATAACTGTATTTTCCTGACTATAAGTCACACTTCACTGAGTTGCGAAAAAAAAAAAAAATAGATCACCTTCTGTTTTCTTCAATTTATTGTTCATGCCTGGTACCACTGAAGGCACATTTGTTTGGCAAATGTAATTATTTGTTTTGAATGTTAAAGATTTTTGTTTGTTTTTTTTTACCAAAAATGACTGTAGTCGTTTTGGTAAAAACAGTGAAAGTGAATCATTTTATATAAGAAAAATGATTTTGAATTGTAAGAAACCCCTTAGCAATAGCATTAAAGCCTCAAATTCGATATAAAATCGTGAAATATATTCGAAAGGTGCACCTGTAGTAGATTGATTGGAGATTTTCACACTTTTTTTTTTTTTTTTTCAGTTTTCCAAATGCTGAAAACTGATGAATCAACCATCTCCATGAATTTGTTTCATGGAGTTGGTCGATTTAATCGCTGTGTGTGTTGTGCTTTAGGAATGCAACAACAAGAGTTGCTTTCAAAACTTAGGTGAAGCCAATGTCTTTAACAACAATAATTAATAATAATCCAATTAATATTATGTGATTACGGCCCTGAAGTTTCCTGATTTACCGACTGTTTACTGTAGCAAGGTTAATTGTCTGGACAGTGGGATTTATGGATATATATACTCTGCAACATCTTAGTCTGATTCATTTCCGAAATTAATTCATTAACTGTTTTTTTTTTTCATTTATTCCAAGGTGGACTTCCTCTACCAATTCTGGAAGCTGAAGCGGAAAACCAACTCCAACCAACCTCTGGTGACATTGAAGAGAGACGAGGTGGACAACCTGGCCCAGCAGGAGCAGGACGTGCTCTACAGGCGTCTGAAACTCTTCACGCATCTCCGACAGGACCTGGAGAGGGTGAGTTACAACCGCGTTGTGTATTTTTGTTCTTATTAATTAAGAACCGGAATTGACTTCATCATTTAAATAAGAATATTCTTTCCAGTAATTTCACCGGCAAATTACAGACGTAGCCTGGAGAATAAAGCTGTGATAGATTGGGAATAGAAGGGTTGAAATATTCCCTTATCATCCAGTGTACGCCAGGAAATGCCTTGAAGTGTGTGTGGTTTGCGGCCGACGTGGATCGTCTTGAGTTCTTGATGAAACCGTCAGAAATGTCGGGCTGTGTCAGCTTCTAAAGGGTGACATCTCTCATGGAATGCAGCGTGTTTCATCTTCTAATTGGATATGGTTCTTGTGTCTGATTCTTCTTCTGTGGGATGCTCGGGGGGGAGATGCTGCGAGCCCTCCCGCTAAGACTCACTGTGCTGATGTCATCAACACAAAGATGCTTATGTACGTGGGGCTCCGTGTCTCAGCATCGAGGACGTCTTTAATTTGTACAATGAGTCCCAGTGAGGGGTGTTGCTAGGGGGGATGCGAGGTCTAATGGAAAGAAAAGCGTGTCAGATCGAAACATACTGATTGCGGCTTCATTTTGCTCGAAAATAAAAAAAAGGTCCTTCACTGTCAGATTGGTTCAATGGGGTCAAACGTATTAATTGGACATAAACTAGTGGTGGTCAAAATAGGGTGTGTGAGCCAACGGGTACAGGACATTCTGTAGTGGGAGCACAGTGAGGCTTTTTTTTTAGCTTAGTGATTTGTCATGGGTCTTTCTTCAATAAAAAGAATTTTTTTTGGTATATTTTTTAGGATATTTAATGTTTTAAAGGTTAGTGGAATTTTGAAGGTCTCATCTTTGTGAGACAATTTACTCTTCAGCCCTTTAATGAATTTTATTTTAACTCAACACTAGAGAATCTGAAACACTTTTCAAAAGAAATCATCTTGTGGACTGGTAATGAGAAATAAACCAAAATGCTGCGTTTTTTTTTTTTTGGACAATAAGTCCATAGTTTGAGGACTGCTTGACTTATTTCTGAACACCATACATCAACGCAGGATGTGTTGTTCAGCAGTGGTCCCTGTGTCTGTGGATATTGTTGGATCGGAATGCCTTCGGGCCTGAGGGATGAAGCCTTTTAGACTCGGACAATCTTCGGAAAGTAGGTAAAGTTTAGGAGGGAAATCCTGAATATATTGGATCACTTACTCTAAAGTGCCTTTGGAGTCTAAAGACGTGGTATAATCCGCACCTCATGGATTCAGTTGGGGGAAATGCGCGAGCTGAGACGGTTGTGAATGTGTGATCAGAGGGGAAATGTTCTAATCGCCAGAGTCGCAGATTGAATGTGAACTGTAGTAGCACTTTTTTTTTTGAGTCTGTGAGAACGTTGAAGTTTTTCCCCACTGCCTTCAGAATCACAGCTTGTACTTGGCAGCCGAATACAAACCACTATGTAAATTTCCTTCCTCGGTTTCCTGGACTGGTTTTTTCCCCGTGCCCATAACCTCACTCTAGGCTTGTGTTTGCAATGCTCCGAGACTTGATTGGCATTCAGCGCTCTCTAAAGCTCTTTTTGACCTATCCTGCAGAATCATAAATGACAGCCAAACTAGTGACTTCAGGCCCTCTTTTGGCTGAAGAAAAAACACAATGATCTCCTCAATGCGTCAATGCCTTTAAACTTAATCTACCAAAAAAAAAAAACACAAAAACCCTCATAAAACAGTTGAAAATGTTGTTTTTTTTCTGGCTAACTGAAAGATAAACCTAATAATCTGTGTCCTAAATACTTTCTCTGTAATTTCCCTGCCTGTCGTTGTTAGCCCACTCTTGCCTTGGTTTGGTTCACTTTGGCTGATTTGATTTTGGCGAACAGCAGGACGTGCTTTTCCTTAATCAGGCTGTTTTGAAACAACTCTTTGAACCCGCTGAGGAAAATATTTTATTATTTCCACATATTTCTTTTTAAAGTGTCTACATTCTACTGAACACTTTAAGCTGATCTGAGAAGTTTTGCCACTGAGATAATTAGATTTTCTTCCCTGCGGTTCGGCAAAAAGCAGAGCACTTGGAAAATATCTATATATTAAAAAGAAGACATGTTACCACATGTAGTGATTTTTTTTTTCAAGGTGTTTTTCCTAGCCGTGCTCTTATGTAACTGTAGCCACACCACAGTGGCCTCCTGTGGTCACACCTTATTGATCCGCTCACCTTCCAACCTGATGGGCTCAATAGGACTGCTCCATCCATTCTGACCATTATTGATGCACAGATGTGCGTTGTATCTCCTCTGCTCTCTGGGGTTTTCTCAAATGAACCTGTCAGTAGAAGACAAAACAATTAGAGTCCTCTATAAGTATTGATGTTCAGTTTTCCAGTGTGTAAACTTAGTAAATGTTGCATGTACGTTGCTTTATAATAGTCCTAAAGCAATGTGTTATGACCTTAATAAAAGTAGCATCACATCAGTTTGCAGAATTATCATAAAACAATATATCTTTTTACCTGTTTAGATAGAACAGAAATACTGTATACTGTAGTATCTCAAGCTGTATAGTTCCAAATTAAGTCTTACTTGAGAATCAGTTCTCTGCCACAGTTAATATTTTACCAATGTATCACCATATCTATATACAACATGTGTGTGTGTATATATATACATGTACTGTGCATTCATCTTTTAGCTTCCAAAGGTGGCTACTTTGATGAGTCAACAGCATAATTTTCAGTAAAAACACTGGAAAAAATGGGGTGTTCTAAAACTTTTGACCAGTATATATATATATATATATATATATATATATAGTTTATACATTCCAGTATAAGTATAGTACATTCCAAATACAGTTTTTATTTAAAAAAAAAAACATTTCCTATTTGTATTTATTATTTATAACATATTACTTTTAGGCAGGATGAAACACCTGAAAGACTGTTCCGTTAAAAAGTTGCCGGTCATTTAACCGAGTCATGGTGCAAAAAAAATGGTTTGTGGAGACAGATTCACGCCTGCATTCAGAGCGTCACTGCTGTTATCACCGAGGAGTTTACAGTAGGAGCCTGAGTGACAAGGAATGATACACCGATCATGTACAGCAGCAGTTTGCACAGATAGGAGATAACGAGTTGTTTGGCTCAAAGGTTCTACAGAGAGGAGAGGGATTGATTTTACTTGGTCGGGACTCCCATGAGGCGGATTGATCCTCGCTTGGTCGCATCAGTGGAGTGAAAGTTGTCGGTTCAAGGATATCCAAGCTCTGGTCCTTTTTTTATCTGAATCCTTTCCTTCTTTAAAGATTCTCTCTCTCCGTCCTTCATTTAACAGATAACTGCTCCTGAATGAAGAGTTAGTTGTTGTTGATGGTTGACCTAGTTTTTTTTGTTTTTTTTTACTCATGGTTTCAGCGATGTGATCAAACGTTCTGCCCACTCCGTAATTCTCCACCTCTGTGGGATCAATTATGAGGTGTTTTCTCTGGAGATGTGCGCCATACACATAGTTCTGTTTTTTTTTTTGGCATGGCGAGTGTGTGTGTGTGTGTGTGTATCTTTGCACAAGAGAGTTTTTTGCAATCATCTGTGATTTGCTGGCAAATTGAAAAATCCCTTCCCATCCTTCCATCTCTTCATCCCTAAACCCCAACCCAATCAGACCTCATGACCAAACCCTGTAGGCTGCAGCTCTTATGAATAAACCTGAGTGTGCGCTCATTGGTGCTTCTGGAGGATTCCAGGGGTGAATGTAAGGGAGGATTGTCTGCTGGCCGTTCACATAATAAAGCGCTGCCCAAATGGAGTCAACTGCTCCTTAGCTTCCTCCAATTCTGCACTTATGTCTGAACAAAAAAAAAAAAAATCCCACCATTTCCAAAATACCCTCCCTTCCAACATCTGCTAAGGGTTGGACATGCCAGATCAGTGTCTGATCAGTTGGTTGGATAAATACGAATTAACCCCTGTTTGTGCATGTTCGGGAAATCTGACCTCAGGATCGTTTTCGACAAACCGCCCCTTGGCTCCCGGCCCAACCCGAGGCACAGTTATACCATTAATTGACTTTATACAAACATGTGCCAATGTGCAGATAGAGCGGAAAATAGTCCTGGGAATCAAGTCAAGGTTGGTTAGGAATGAATGGTCGTGACCTTCAAACAAACCCTGAAAGGAAGGAATGCAGAAGACCGCATGTACAGACGAGCTTCTGCTGATTAACATACATTTCATTCCAAATTTACTTTATCTCATGTGTCTATTTTTTATTTTTACATGTAACATTTATTTTCCGAGGTTCGGGGGAAACGATTCGGACAAGGTATTAAATCAAAGTGTCTGGGTTTTGGTAGGAAAGTCTGCTGCGTTTGAGGTGAGCAGTCAGACACGTGTTGATGGATGAAGCAAAGTGAGCGCCAGGCGAAAGGAGGAATGCAAGGTGGAGGTTTGAACTCCACCAGCACAAGGGCGGTGATGGAGGACTGGATTGCGGAGATTTAGCCAAATGCTAGAGAATGGGGGAAAGTTAAAGACCAGAATAGGTAATTCCGGAGGGAACGCCAAGACTCAGCATGGGTCTGGAGACTGGGCAGAACTGGGGCTGAATGGAGGGAACGTAGCCATTAAAGAATTAAAGGATGAAAGTCCTTTCCTCACTTATTTCCTCCTTAGTCCTTGCACATTACTAACTACTTTAGCGAACAAGTTTGGTCTTTCTCGCCTCACGGTGCTTCAGTGCTGCAGCCAACGTTGGCCAAGTGTCAAATGGCACCGTGTTGTTGTGTGCCCTGCCCTCTGCTCTCGCTCATTCTCTCACAGTACAGACTTGGCAGCACATTCAGCTCAGCGGGTCAACAGTCCCACACCCTCGGAGCAGAACAGGACAGAACCTCATAAACACGCCACTGTAGGGAAGCTTTGTGTCGTCTGACATATGTCTAATACATATTTTACGTCACATTTGAAAGTAAAACTAACGGTGAAGGAGCGACGCAGGATTAGTCATTAACGTAGTCTTTGAATCGTGTTGTCAGTCTGGAATTTCTTGTATTTTTATTTTGGGTTTTTAAAAGGCATCCGGCGTTACTTATTTATTTATTCATTACTTCGATTTATCGGATCTGTTTTCACTGCTCACAATGTTATAGCTGTATTGTAAATGTAATAAAACATTTAACTATAGGAGTTTAGATACTTAGGATCAACTGTTCAGAGCAGTGGAGACTGTGGAAAAGAGGAGAAGAATAGAAGACAGTCAGGATGGAACAACTGGAGAAATGAGTCAGGAGTGATCTGTGATAGAAGAGAGTCAGCTAAGGTGAAGGGAAGGGTTTACTGGTCGGTGTTGAGACCAGCCATGATGGATGGATTAGAGACACTAGGAATAGTCAAAAGACAGGAGACAGAGCTGGAGGTGGAAGAGTTGAACATGCTTAGATTCTCTTTACGTGAGACAAGGATGGACAGGATCAGAAATGAGGTGATTAGAGGGACAACACAGACAGGAAGGTTTGGAAAACAAGCTAGAGAAGACAGATTGAGATGGTTTGGACATGTTCAGAAAAAGGACAGTGGTTATATTGGTAGGAAAATGGTACTAGTGATGGAGCTACCCGGTAGGAGACAAAGAGGAGATTGATGGATGCTGTTAGGGAGGACATGGAGGTTGTTGGACTCAAAGTAGAAGATACAGAGGACAGGGGGGCGGTGGGGAGATGGAAAACGATTTGTTTCAGCCTCAGGGAATTCACTTTGTAACACAACTAGCCGGGCTAGTGAGCAAAGTTCGTTTAAATTAGCACAATCCTAAAAACATTTGGGAATCTTTCCTGCCCCTTCGTGATCGTGCTGTAAAACCAGGTTTTAAGACGAGTACACTAATGCAACAGAGCTGATCCTGTCCCTCCTTCCATTCCAGAGACATCCCATTCATTTAAAAGTTAAAGAAGCGGGCAGAGCCACAGTGTCCACGACACTTTTCCCCTGCTATTTGACTTTTAAAATCTTATAAAGAAAATATTCAGTATCAGCTGCGGCAACACCTCTTGCATTGACCTTTGCTTCGACACCACTGGGTGTTTTGGGTAGGATGTCTTCCTTGCAAAATTAGGGCGCACCCTCACCTTTGGCAAAAGCCAGGTACAGTATGCCCATTAGTTGGCTTTTTTTGGCTGGAGGATGAACTTTCACAGTTTGCCCTTCCATGTCTGGAAGGAATCGACAGGAAGTGTAGAAGCAAAGTAAAGAAGGTTATTGTAACGGGAAGTTTGCTGGGTTTGAAGTAACTCTGGTGTGAACGCGTTGGCAGGGAAACATTAATGAAAAGACCTTTCAGCACTAAAGGAGCAAAGGACCAAAAAAAAAAATCACTACGGCTGAGGCCATCTTGTATGTATATTATCTCAGGCTGCCAACAAGCTATGGATTTCCTATAATGTTTGTGGGCTGTGTTAGCTTATGTGCAGTTTATAAAGGCCAGGATCCAGAAAATTCACTTTTCAAAAAAAAGCCTGAACTTTCTAACTCCATTACCTTTTTATAGAAGTTTGTCAAAGGAAAATTGGTGTTTGGAGGAACAACAAGAAACCTTTGCACTTTACGTTCTTCTCTGAAGTTGCCTTGACTCTCTGTAATGATCTGGAAGAAGAAGAAAAGCACATGTTGAGAGTCATTAATCAGCTCACCATGGTTTTGGCTCCTGTTTACTTAACTCCTGCTTACATGGAATTTAAAGATCACCTCGAAAAATTCAACTTTTTTTTTATATATACTTTGTTGTCATATTTTATTAACCCAGCCAGCTCTGTGTTTGAACAGTTCTTGCGGTGCTATTTAGGGGAAACTTGGCACCTTCAAGAGGTGCTGCAAACAAGTCATTCCTTCAGTAATGATCACAGAGGTCTCAGAAAACACTGACAAAATGTGATGTGCATTTGATTAATATTCTTGGAAAAGATGTCAAATAAACCGAATAAAGGAATTGCCTCACATTTAAGAAGAGCCAATTTCTTAATAACGTCCAAACGTGCTGCCAATAAACTTTCCCTGAGAATGATCTCGTAAACCTTAAGGCATTTCTCTGCCCTTCATTTACTTTTTTGACTGATAGATTGATTTGGAAAGTTTTGTTTTTTTTTAATTATTCCCTGAGTACAAGGAATCATTTGTGATTATATTGAAGGTTTTCAAATTGTTGGCAAATTCTTTGTCTGTTCAAATTTAAAAAATGGCAAAAAAGTCAAGGTTTTTAAAAACTTTGCATAAAATGCAAAATACACCACAGCTATAATCTCTGAAGATTTGTCGCATTTGTTACACTTGCAGCCTTTCCTGACACAAAGCAAATGTTTTTTGACTGATAGATTGATTAGGAAAGTTTTTTTTTTTTTTTTTTTGATTATTCCCTGAGTACAAGGAATCATTTGTGATTATATTGAAGGTTTCAAATTGTTGGCAAATTCTTTGTCTGTTTAAATTTAAAAAATGGCAAAAAAAAAAGTCAAGGTTTTCTGATACTTACAGTACTTAAAGCATCAACATAAAACAAATTCACTGTGCAGTATATTAGCAGGTGGTCCATGTGCCATGTGTCCATCACTTGGATAAATATACCTACATATATACATGCATATTTATGTGTGTATGTATATATAGGTGTATATATAGGCGCAGGATTCTGCAAATTTTACAATACGATTCAATATCAACTTTCAGGCTGGTGAATTTCGATTTCTGATTCAAAAACAAACAAAAAAATCATTATAAAAAGTTTCACAGAAAATAAATGAAATATCTTTTTTTAATTCCTGCAGTTGAAAGATAAGAAGAAAAACAGAATTATTTGCAGGTAAACACTATTCCAGATCAACCTACAGTTGGACTGATTCATTTAATAAACTTGAGCCAGGAAAATAGTAACATTCCAAACTGTTGAAACTGTTTATACTTCACTGCAAATGTTAGGACTGATGTAATTGGTACTTGAAATATATTTATGAAGGTAAAAACACGCTTAATGGACATGATTGTTCAAGATCACCAGAAAAATTCAGACATTAAATTATATCCTTCAGCCAGCATAATATGAATTGAATTTTTTTTTTTTTTCCCTTTTATCTATGAACAAATTTCAAGCTTAAATCTAGATTTGAATACATTTTTTATATGTGAAACAGCTCTAGAATTCAAATTCTTTCAGAGCTTTGAACCGTTTTCAAGGAACAAATACAGAAACCTTTTGGCATTTTGCCGGGAACAGAAACAATACCAGAAAGTTTTTCTTTTGTTCCGAAATAGAAATGTTTAACTTAAATAATGGTAACCTGTCAACACCTTTAAAAACAGGATTTGTTTACACACAATTTGTCCCCTCATTTGTCCCCTAAAATGATCCAGGAATGATCATTTTTGTTCTGACGGGGTTCAGGAGCGTAACTGTCATGGTGGAACCCAAAACCAGAAATGTCAAAATACTGTTTCTGTTCTGGACCAAAAATCTGGGTCAACGTCGTCACTGTATTTTTTTTTTATGGAAAAAGAATTGGAGACAAGGACAGGAGCTTTTTTTTTTTTTTAACAACATAATACAGGTATAAACAGGTCGCCCTCTTTATTAAATACACATTTCTGTTCGGGAACAAAATTAGATTTTTCCGGTTTTCGTTTTTGCTCCTTGAACCAGTTCAAAGTCCTGAATTCTATTAACATTATTTTATAGAATTGCATGTGGTCAGAGATTTGATTCCATATTGAGGTCGTTGCCTTTCATTGCATTCATCTTCCTACACACACTTACACAGACACACAATAGCCCTCCCCAGACATGTTTTATACAAGATTTATTACAAACAATATTTAATTTCTAGCCACAGCGACTGTTTTTATAGTCGCTCTGTGCATTCTTCGGCGTCCGTGCATCTGTGCTCGAGTGTTTTGTGTGTGTGAGTCACTCCTTGTAAAGCGCTGTGGGTCAGATGAGCCAAGTCATGCAGCAGACAGAATGACACTCAGACAAACCCACCCTGTTGGATACACACCAACCTGGCTTCCTGCACAAAGCTCTGATCCAAACCTAATACTGGCTCAATTCACAAACATCACAAATCTGCTTCTTAAAGCCGCTGGCTGTTTCCAGGAACTGGGAAGAATTCAAGACAAGTGTCTTGTCTGTCCAGCAGCAACCTTTACTCTTCTGATAGATTTAGGAAAGACCTAAAACTGGAAGTAAGCCCTTTGCAGACTCCTGATAAAAGTACTTTTATGATCGGTTTAGACCGAGTGTTGCTGAGAAACCTCCTCCTGAGACATTAATGATTGAGATAAGATTTGGATTTTTTTTTTTTGAGGAATTATAAGAAATCCCACTGTCTGTTTCAGGCATGTACAACAAGAACAGCCAACAGTAGCTGCAAAACTCCTCTGTAAAATAATCCTAGTACCTTAGTCAGCTGCTTTAAGAAGTGATTAATCAACACACATATTTCAGAGAGAGCAGAGTAAGGGTTTTCAGATACAGCAAACCCAAGCTGGGTGACTATTTGTACCCTTATAGAAGGGGTTCCCAACCTGGATAATACCATCAGCTCAGGGGTTTTCAAAGCGTGGGGCGGGCACCACTGGGGGGGACGCACGTGACCCTGGGGAACATGCTTTTTTCCCATCGTACTACAATAAAGTGTAATTCCACATCCTTGTAAGTTGAACTATATCTCTTTCTTTTTGTTTCTTTATGTTAACAAGGATACGATGTTATGCAGAGGTGTAGCTAGAACTATTTTATAGACAAATGCTGTTATTTATAGTTGCGATGGAGAGCGGATGGTGGGGTGGGGGGGGCGCAAATTGTTTTCTTCTTACTGGGGGGGTGTAACAGAAAAAGATAGGGAAGCACTGCTTCTGATCTGTGGAGGGATAAAGTCAGAAAATATACTTCTGTTTTCAACTACTTCAGCAATAGGTAGAAGACAACTGGCATAATCATGGCAAAGATGATGAGTGTCTCTATAGGGGTGACAAGGATGGACAGGATCAGGAATGATGTGATTTAGAGGGACAACACCTGGCAGGAAGGTTTGGAGAAAAAGCTGGAGAAGACAGATTAAGATGGTTTGGACATGTTCAGAGGAGGAACAGTGGATACATTGGTAGAAGAATGATCCTAGAGATGGAGCTACCAGGTATGAGACAAAGAGGAAGGGCAAAGAGAAGATTTATGGA
>JAFBJS010001430.1:56533-61895 GCA_016785265.1 Paraplagusia blochii | reverse complement strand
TATACTCTATGAAGTATTTATTCATCTCATCTTCTTATCAGTTACCGGGTAGTAAATATGGGACCTGCATGGTTATGTCCAAGACACTCTATACAGTGACTAATTTTCCAATGATGCATAGATCAAATATAATATTATTTAGCATTATCCACTTGGATTAAATTTTTAATGAAAGAGTAAATCTGTTATAATACGCGATTACTGGAACATTACAAGTAAGAAAATAATCAAACAACATTTTTTTCTCAGGCTGTGGTGGACTACAGGTTCACAGAATGGTGCAGTTTGATGTAGTTGGCGGCTGTGGAGACTGCCAATATTTAGTATCACTTGGTAGGGAATTAGTGACAGAAATTTAAAATTGTACTGTTATCTTTAATGATAACAAATCTTTAATGTATGACTTAGAGTCATGTGTAATCTGACACTCTGGTTCAGTAACAGTCCAATATTTTAGAAACAAACATAAAACAAAAAACAACTCCAACCTTTCAACCTGACACATCCACCCAACTAAGCCTCAGTGCTAACTTTGCTCAATATCACATCAACAGGAAGACTAGCACCTAAACAATGGCAGCCAAAAATATTGTATGATTGAACTAAATTAACTGCTGCATGAAGAGCAGAAAAAATTATTACCAGTTTATTACATGCATACATGGACATAACCATGCAGGTCCCATATTTTTAGTTTTGTCACTATAAAACCAACACCTTTTTTAATCAAGATTTGCCTTTCTTTAAGTTAATGGGCATGGTTAGAATGTGACATACCAGTGGTTCAGTGTGTTAATCAGATCCAGGTCTGCCCTCCACAACAATTGTGCATGTTTTGCAAAAAGTAGTGAGGCAACACTGCAAGTGTTTATTCAGTCAGCACAAGGTTTTTCAATCTGTGACATTTTTAAGTTTGAGTCAGCACATGTAATGGTTTGTATACTAATATATATCCTGTAATTCCCCAAAGCATACTCCTGAGGGATTGATAAAGTTCTATCTATCTATTAAGAGGTAGAATGTGTAAAAGTACTATAAAATGTAATTACTTAAGTACTTGCTTTTACACACCTAAATTTTTTCTTTGAAGCAAAAGTTACTTTGTCCCTTCAAATAACATGATGCAATAAGGATGAAATATATCATCATCTGCAATAACTGTTTTTCATAAACAATATAAATACTCAGCGACAACTTCAGATGTTGGTTGACTATCTGACTTTTATAATTGAAACATCATATTTAGTGCAAATTCTTAAAGGCCTGCAACATTTGCATGCCAAATTTGGCAGTAATTATTAAAGTGTATCTATTTCTAAAGTTTATAGCCTAGGCCAGTGTTCCCTAGCCTTTATTGTGCCACAGACCAGTTAAATGTCTGGTACTTTTTTCATGAATGGGTCATTTAGTTATGGCAGAAAAATATTCCTCACCCCTAAGATGAAATTTCTGGAGCTCTGAAATATTTTCCTACCTATAAAATCTTCTTACACAAATTAACTGTGCATGCAGACAAGGACTTCTCAAGTGCACACAGCCTATAATTATCTGCTACCAGACTGGTATACAAGGGTTAGAATCTTGTGTCAATGACTAATCAATGCAAACAGTTTAAATCTATCTGCTTCATTTTTGTTGTTGCTATCACTGAAAAAATATTTCCGAATCAAATATAGTTGCAGTATTGATGATGGAATCCTAGCCATTCTATTGTTAAGCTCATATGTTGATATGGGTATGGACCAAGTGTAAGTAATAGCCAGATGTGGCTAAAAGGAAACATTTTTCTGCAGCCCGGCACCAATTCACCCATGGACCAGTACTGGTACCCGTTGTTGACCACTGGCCTAGGCTATAACCAGGAGCTAGTCTATATTACACCACTTAAGAGGATTTTATTAGAAACCAATTGCAATTAATGCTAAACTATGCGACAATAATCAGTATCATTAAGACACAATTAGCTTAATGGATGGTTTTAACCGGCAAAAATTAGGGATACACAGGTAACATAGGGGCAGTTGGTGGCCTAGTGGTTAAGGAAGCAGACTTGGGTCCACAAGGTCCCCAGTTCAAATCCCCCTAATGTCAAGTTAAGCTAAGGGCACTGCCCCCCAGGTGCAAAAGCTATCCACTGCTCACTTTGGTGATGGGTTAGATGCAGAGGTGACATTTCGTTGTGTTTGAATCTCAATGAAATGGTGACAAAAAATATATATAATCTTAATCTTTCAAAAAGCATGTGGTTTATATACACATGCTTTCATGTTTGATAAGGAAGCTTTGACAACAGCAGCTCTGTCCACCAAGGCAGGCACATTTTGCATTACATGATGAAGTTATTGCCTTGTTTGCTTTTAAAAACAAAGAGCTGGCTGAGGAATGGCGATTGTGTTCACTTTAGTCTTTGTGTTTGCTTTTAGTCATCTGATTCACAGGAACTCAACACATAGCAGTTCTTGATGAAATGTACCTAATTAAATGTAAAATGATCAATTTTCAAAACTACTTAACTAAAATTACAAATTACTAAATTACAAAATCATGAGTAAATGCAGTTTTTTTTTTACCTTCCACATCTGGCTTTAGAGTAAAGTGAAAATAAGGCAAACATATATTATAACAGAATAAGGGCATTGGTAATTTGCATACAGTAGACTACCACGTTTGAAGATGACATTGTGATCTGTAGTTCGAGTAGGCAGCTGCTCAAAGAGCGTTTAGAGACTGGTAGAGGTTTGCATTAGAGAGAAGAGGAATAAAGGTCAGTCATAGTATGACTGTACGTGTATGAGAGTACGTGTGTAAGTGAAAGCGAGAACAGTGGGACGGTGAGGTTACAAGGAGCAGAGGAAGGGAAGGTGCACAACTTTATGTACTGAGGATAAACTGTTTCATAGCAGTGGAGACTGTGAAAGAGAGGTGAAGAATAGAGTGCACACAGGAGGGAACAGCTAAAGAAAATTGTGAGGGTGTGATTGAGAAAAGTGTCAGCTAAAGTGAATTCACAAGGTTTAAAGGATGGTTCTGAGACTAGTCTTGATGTATTGTATGGTTTAGAGACACTAGCATTAGGGAGAAGACAGAGGCTAAAGTTAAAGACGCTGACATCTCTTTAGGAGTGACAAGGATGTACAGGATAAGAAATTAGGTCATTAGAGCAGGGGTGCCCAATAGGTAGATCCGAATCTACCAAAGGACTGCTGGTAGATCCTGAGCAATTCTATAAAAATCGTTAGCCTCATAGCATAATTGCCTAAGTCATAAACATTGAAATATGACTTAGGCAATTATGCTATGAGGCTAATGAAATAATAGTTATTGAAAATAGACATGTAATTATATTTCAAGATGCTAATCATTGGACTAAAGTGAGATTCATATATGTATTGAATAGTGCAACACATTAAAACAGTATAACATAATGTAAAGAATTAGATATGCAGCTACACTTTTTTAAAAAATGTCAATCTGGGTAGATCATTTCAGCCTGGTTATTTGAAAAGTAGCTCACAAGACAAAAAAGTGTGGGCACCCCTGTATTAGAGGGACGACATAGACAGGAAAGGTTTGGAGAAAACCGCGTAGGTGCACATTATTCATTTTCTAAAATAGAGACAAACATAGTAGAAATTTTTTTACTGTGACTCAATCACGTAATGTATTTCACCTCTCTTTGTACCAGATAGGTCCAACACTGCTCCATTAACTAAGAATGATTTTAGCCTCATAATTAGAAATAATGGATTATAAAAAAGTCTTTCTGATAAATACTATGAGCTGAAGATGTCAGAGGGAATACACATATATGTAAAAAAATAACTATTTCATTTCACTTTGCCCAATCACACTGCACTGCATCAACTCCTCATAAACCTTCCTGTGGGTGGTATGCCCACTGGAAGGCACCGACTGCTTTAACCATGATTTAATCTTGCATTGGAGGGGTATCCTGGAGTTTCACACGAAATACCATTACTTCTGGACCAATGTGCCATACTTTCATATAGCTGGACACAGTGACAAAATTTTCATCCATCCATCCATTAAATTAACATGTGATATAGATTAAACATAATTTTGTTGTGAAAACTGGCATTGTATCACAAACACCATAAACATTATAAGCTGCCTTGCTCTTGCATCATGCATTGACATCTCACAAACATATGAAATAGGACCCCAACACGCCCTTATGTGTAGGTCTTCTATAGTGGTATTTATAAAACATTGGCAGATAAACTATTACACATTTAATTTTGCAAAAACAACAACACATCTGTGAAACTTGCAGCATATTGTCCTCCAAGCCACTATTATTGAGAAAAACACATTTTCTTGTAGTGAGCATTCATTTATAGGATGACACATCAGTTTTGTTACATCTTCATTGATATTTGCTTAATTCAGCTTAGTGATGTATTAGAATGATCTCTATCAGCTACAGTGAAAGTATCCATTGTACAGGTAAAATCTTTCTACACCCAAACACACCCTCAATATACGTGTTTCAGGAAGAGAATGTGATTGTACATGGTTCCTAAGAAATGCTTATCTCGTTTCCCTAATAAAACAATAAATAATCAAGCATGCTTTGGAAACAGTTGCTATCAACTTGGACAATAGAAAGGTAGCGATTAAACAACAAATTTGTGCGCCGATTACAGTTATGTTGCACTATAGCAAATAGGTTGGATCCTTACGATGCCGTAGTACATCTGGTCCCACGTTAGATAACACTAGGACCATCTAATTGAAGAAAAGTCGAACTCTCAGAATGTGTTACGGAAACTACTCATCCCATATAAATGAAGAGATCGAGGTGCTTTAACGTCAGAGGACTGAGGGCGTCTTGATGGTAGGTCAGGCAATGGATGGACCGCATCGACTGTCAAAGAGTGTGTAACCACGGACATACCATAGCGACTGGGCGAACTGAGAACACATTTAGTTCATAAAATATTACCTTCTACAATTTTACTGACAACCTTGACACCACCAGTTCGACACAAGTCAGCCTTAGGTCACAGCCTCGCATTGCAGATGCAGTGATTTACTATCCTACTATCCTCCTGGCTTGTGGAAACCGCTTTACATTTTCCAGTTGCCAATTTTGTCCCGATAAGTAGAGATAATGAAGACATATCCCGAACATACGACGGTACAATGGACATATCATTTGGAGGGTGCACCGAGTAATAAAAGAACCAGTCGCGCTTATTTCTGCATTTAAAAAGCTAGCAGACAAGCCTAGCATCCAAAAGCTAGCGTCTTTCACATGACACAGCCTGCGCTTACCTCATAGTTAAGCCTCCATGATGAATTATTGGTCTATATAGTTATTTGTCTGTTGACTGTGAAT
>JAFBJS010001430.1:41533-51533 GCA_016785265.1 Paraplagusia blochii | reverse complement strand
TTTTAAAACATGCTTTGACCTAATCATTTCCAGCTCGACCCTCCAGACTGCAGAATACTGCATTTAAAATCAGCTTCTGTGTCTTTTCTCAACCCTGAAATGTGGACGGCGTCGTCTGCTCAGCAGGGAAGATATCTTCGTATCCTTTGTTTGCTCACAGTTGCATATTCATAACTGGCCACAGGGGAAGTCTGACAGCCTTTAACAGACTTTTACACAGACATTCTTAAAGACGTTGTGGAGAAAATGTCAACAGGTATACTAAGGTAACCAAAGAATTCAGCAGGGTTTAACTGGCTGCACCCCGAAGGAACAGATCTTTTATTTGTTCAATATGTTCAATATTTGCCTCTGAGGTGCTCTGAGCATATCACCGTCCTGACCAACATGACTTCCAGTGGTGCTCAACCTAACTAGATGCCATGTGGAGTTGACTAGTGCCCTCATGACATAGTTAGCTATAAAAAATAATCAACAAACAAGTCATTGTTCTGTTTTATTTTAATACAAATATATATAATATGTATGTGTATATATATATACATACAGTATATATAGGTTTACACATATATACATATATGTCAAATATATATACATATATGTATATGTATATATCAAATGTGTATATACAGTCTCTTAAAATCAACCATGTGTCACTGTGCCCACTTATTTGTCTCCAGACCTCAGCCTGAAGAAGCAGTCCCACTTTACCAAGCTACAGTTGCCATGGAGACTGTCCAGTGCCAGCAGAGAAAAAAAGCTGTTGTTCAGCTGTGAAAACTCATCATTATTCACTGATTTTTATTTTTAAATAATGTGATTTTTTTTTTTTTACATTGCATATTATTATTTAGTAATAGATATGCTACTTGAACAGTAATTTAAATCTTTAAATTTAAAATAAAAAAATAGCTTGCTGTTGTTTAAAGGAAAAGATGAACCTGAGATATTTTTTTTTATACTTAATAATAACACCTGTGTTAAGGAGGCAGTGGATCAATGTAGTCAATGTTATTCTAAAATATAATTCTATATTGACCCGGAAACATAACAATGTCAATAAAAACCACCAAACAGCAAGGCCTTTTAATTTAGGTTAGCAAGGTGAGTGATGATTATTGATAAACAAATGTACTATTTTGTTCAATCAAAACAACTCCTGGATCAAAATGATTTATAATAGCAGAACAGGACTGAGGTCTGGAAGGATCCAGGCTCATATCCACGAGCTGCCAGATTACCAATGAGGTGCACTGAGCATAGCACCTTCCCCACTTGTTGCTCCCCAGGGGATCAGAGCTGCCAACTGTTCACTCTGGTGATAGGTTAAATGCAGAGGACACATTTTGTGACAAGGAGTTAGCGTTCCTTCCTTCCTAATGGAACTCATCAGTGTTGTTACTTCTCTAGGAGGATGCCTTCAATTCCAGGCATACAGTCTATGATGACATTATAGAAACAATACTGCAGTTGGATCATTGTGAGCTGAAATCTACCATGTGGGTTTGTGCAATGGCCTAAATTAGTACTGACGTGTTTCTTCTTGCCCTATAGCATATGCTCATTCGACACTCTGCCTCTCTTAGCACTGTCATACTGATGCAAAGCTGAAGATGTTATGCTATTGTAGTATAACTTCATCAGTCCTGATCCCCCTTGAGCTGCACAAAAACATCATCCAGTAGACCAGTAGACAGCAGCCGGAAGCTGACAAAACTATTTCACGGCTCAAGTGGCAGCCTCTTCAAACCGCCTCCTCGAACCTTTCAAAACATCAAGGCAACTTGTTAGAATGCACCTCTCCTCCTCACGCAGTGACTGGACCACATTTAACTGCTCTCTGATGGGCGGGTCACAGTGCTGAAGGAGGCCTGTGATCTGCACACAAAAACAATTTTGCAAATATTTCAAGATTTTTGGAAAATTTCATTTGAACTTTAAATTAAATTACAAATTACAGCCCATTATTAAATTTTCTTCAGTCCAGCCTACAAACACTGGGATAAGCTCAAGAATTTGATTAGAGAAGAGAAGAAGATTTTTTAAATAAATTTAATAATAATAATAGTAATAATAATAAGGGCACGTGCAATCAAAGAGGTGAAAAAAAAAATTACCTCAGATGTGCTTAACATATACAGTGACTAGGGCTGGGTTAAAAACATTTTTTTTGTTAATAGGACGATATCGATTCATAAATCCAAAAATCTTTACGTGAGCTCATGCACCACAGATGATTACGTATTTACGTGGTTAAGTGCAAGTTAACACACTTGCACGTAAAACAAATGTAAAAACAACATGGCACTAAAATCGAAAATCTAAAACTAGAGTCCGCCTTGTAATTTTGGGTCAAGTCATGTTAAATAAAAAATGCATGATGGATTAATATGACTGCCTTGAGTAAATTTGTGATGGAAATAAATGTAAAAAATATTTTTTTTATTAGCAAATGGATTAAGTTTCAAATTTAGCTTTGATTTTTCTGAGAATAACATTGGTACCGAACTCTAATTGATATGACAAAAACTGAATCGAAAACCAAAGCGAATCATAAATTGAATCGAATCGAACCCTTGTGAATCGAATGGAATCGATTTAGAATATTTGAATCAATACCCAGCCCTAACAGTGACATACCTTATCCAGAGCTGTGTTTGTGCCAAGAAGTATCCGTTGACAGACTCTCTCGGCTATTGAGACACACCATTCTTCCATTCCTTCGCTAATTGACTGGCCATGTAATACTGACTTCCACTCATGACTTAAAACAAAAAAAGCAATACAAAACACATGAAATATAGGAGTGATACACTCAGTTTTCACATCAGCAATACAGTTCCCTTAAGGGACTGATGGTAAAAGATGTAACTACTAAATAAGGTATAGCTAAATGTTCCAACAATTGATTGTTATTTATCAAGTTAGAAATATTGTTCATTGGCGGGTTTCATTTGGCCACTGAACCCTGAGTTAGACACGTGCATTAATAGATTGCAATGAGCTCATCTTTTGTGCTGTGCCTCAGTGTTGATGTTGATGAATGTTAGAACCTACTATAGTGTTTGTGGCATAGAAAACAGTCTAAGTGCCGTCATCAATCTCCAGCTGGGACCATCATTGGATACTGTCAGATTTCTGAGAGCAAGAGCAAGAAAAGTACTGTTGAAACTTGGATGCCTATTAAATTAAAAGTTAATTTCATTTATTTTGGAAGTTAATCAACCTCAATCATATTTTTAATTAGCCATAGTAAAAGAGAAGCAAGAAAAACAGAATAAAGAAAGAAATATGAAATTCATTAAATTATTAAATTAAATTCCTTTTTTGTTATTGTGACATTGTGATTCACACCACAGCGAGTGTGAATCACGAGGCCACCACTGCCCCTGAAATATATAGATTAGATAGAGATATAGATACTTGTTCATAAATATAAGTACAGTAGAAATGACTGAACTTGCATAAATGTACAAAACGTATTTATCATATTTGACTTTAACTCATATGTGTAATATATGTATTAAAATGTAATTATTCAGTAATTTCTTTGTAAAAACATTTCATTTCATGTTGACAGATAATTAGATATTAGATAAGCTACAGAATATAATTAGATAAGCTACAGAATGACTCACTGAAGGAGGTTGTTGCCCCTGAGGAACTTCATCTTCTGGTTCAAACTCTTGTCACTTCTCATAATGTCCGAGAGAAGATCTAGGAGAACAAATGCATATTAATTAAAAAAGGAATAAAAAAAATCTATTAGTCTACGTGAACACATTCAGTATAGTATATTATTTTCCTTTCGGCTTGTCCCTCTTAGAGGGGTTGCCATAATGATTCAATGTTTTCCACCTCCCTGTGTTCTCTGTATCTTCTACTCTGACTACAACTACCCCCATGTCGTCCCTCACTGCATCTATCAATCTCCTCTTTGTCTCCTACCTGACAGCTCCATCTGTAGGATCATTCTACCAATGTATCCACTGTCCCTCCTCTGGGCATGCCCAAATCAACTTAATCTGGCCTTTTTAGCTTTTTCTCCTCTTCTCAGTATCTTTAATTCTGCCATCTCCAGCTCTACCAACCGTCCTTTCCCTTCACCTTAGCTGACAATCTTTTATCACAGATCGCTCCTGACACTGTTCTTTATTCTTCATCTCTTTTCCACAGTCTCCACTGCTCTGAACAGTTGATTGATTAAGTATCTCAACTCCTGTGCCTTCATTCCCTCCGCTCTACATAAATATACATACAGTATAGTATAAGAATACAAAAAAAGTTATTGGTATGGTCCCATTTTGAATATTTTGGACTTTTTCTAGTGATGGTAATACTAAGTTGTTTTAAAGTTGTCCAAGAGCTTTCAAAAAACGTTTTTTAAAGTAAACTGTCAATTGCCACTTGTTGACTTACCTTCATCCACATAGACCACACTGTGGGGATTTCCGGGGGCAACAAATCCATACTCCAGCAACAGGCGCTGGTTATCATGGGAGCCATAGTTTATGAAGGCCTGCTGGTAGCGCCGGACTCCATGAATACTTCTTATTTCATAACATCCAGTCATAGTGTTGAAACCTGCTTTCACCTGAGTGAACAGATGCATGCGTTTAAGTATACTTTATGTGTCAAAAGGCCAGAATTTTTCAGGACTGGCATTTGAGATCAGATGAAATAAAAGAAAATAAATTAAATAAAAGTAAAATTGTTGTCTGGTACAATAAGGTGAAATTCATTATTTACATTTTGATTAATGGTTTAAGAGGAAGAACTTGACTATCATACATTTTACTAATATAGATCTGTTCAAAGGAGAAGGAGAGATTAATAGAATCTAAGAAAGAAATACTGCTAGTAATTGTTATAGAAATGCTCCGTCTGAAAAGTAAGTTAAGTTGCTAGGTCTTATACAGTTTTTGGACTACATTATTCTGAGAGATCTGGGAATATATACTAACTTTCAAAGTAGAAGAACAACATGTGCGGAGAGAAAGTTATTGTGATATCATCCTAGTTGGAATGCTAACAAAGACAAAGTGGAGCCATATTCACCTGCACACCAGGGTGGTGGTTCAGCAGGTCCAGAAAAGGGGCAAGAGCATAAACATCTTTTCCAGACAAGAAATCATTGGAGGGGTGGGCCATGAAGACAGAGCGTGTGTTGACGCTGCACCATGCCCATCTGGTGGGACGTCCCAATAATAACAAGTACAGAAGAATGTATTAGGCCTGTGAGGATAACAAATGCTGTTTGACGTTACTTTTTATCATATATATGTTAAACAATATAATGATGAACAACCAGTGATGTAATGCCACCATATCATGAAAATGCAAGAATATCAAATAACTCGTACTATTTCCAACAAATATCAATTTCCCGAAATTACATATTTGCTCAACGTATTTCCTACATTCCTTGGTAGAAAGACAATGGCAGAGGTGTTTGCAGTGCTGCCTACAGATATGGTAGTTTATGTTGTAAGATCTGTGCCTCTGTGTGTGTATGTACCCACCTAACAGCGTCATATGTGAAAACTTCCTCTGTCGGCTGGCTCAGAACTGGTTGTAATGATCTAATTAAAACCAACAGAACACAGCTTAATGGTCTCCATTTTCAACATTATAAAATGTAAAATGGCAAAATTAAGTAGCATTGGGAAAAAAGACATGAAAGGCCATTTGTTTCTTTCTATATAAGAAGAAGTAAGTACTTATAAACCAAAAAAAGTACAAATCTAACAAAAGACTTTTTCACAAATCTATCAAAGGCATTAATAAGCTGGTACTCACCTGAAAATGTCTTGACTAGATGAGTAAAGTTCTTGAAGCATTTCCCTTTGCACAATTGCTTGGCGTTGCAAAGATGCAGGCAGAACATCCATGATGTCCTCTGTGAAATAGACGGGGCAGGTGTACGATTTGGGCAGAACATTAATGTAGGAAAACCAATCAGAGGCCTCTCCTCGGTGCCGTTCACACAACAGGAAAACACACAGCACCAACAAAGCAGAACAACGAGGGTTACAGCTGTGGAAATAAAGAACACATTGTTTGCACTTCTTCTGTTTGGAAGAAAAGACTGACATGCAAATGAGGTAAAACAAATTACTCAATTTTGTTATTCAAACATTTCAGATATTGGAGCCTTCAGGCACACTTTTGAAGATATTTATAAGTGAAAACATGTCGACCCAAAAACTCCTCCATCAATTAAATCAAGAAAAATCCCTGTTATTTTAAAGTGGAATTTAAATGTCTTCACCAACTTTACATTAATTTGCAGTGCAGACTTTGTATTGTAAATTATCAATCAATATAGTTACCATAAATATATGTGTAGCCATGTCTGTACAGTATACACTGCAAATTGTTGTCTGATGTGGATGATAAACATACAGTTTTGTGTGATTTTTATGATTTTTTTTTTATTATGACTGAAAACATGGCTTCATCACTGAAGACATTTATATATATATATATATATATATATATATATATATATATATGTTTCCACATATAATTTTTAAAATTCTTCCCTTGTTCTTTGGGTAATAAGTCCAAACAAAACAGTTTTACCCTCTACTTGCCATTTTTTCACAGAAACAAAGAAGAACCTTCAAAGTTATGTAAAGCGTGTGTTTTGCTTGATGTTTGCACTGGGTCCCATATATTGTTTTTATTCTAGTAGAGTTCAATTAGTTTCAGTTCAGTTCAGTTGTTGGTTGTACCTTTTGATGTACTGGCCCACGTAGCTGTTCAGAACAGTGGAGGTTGTAATAAGACAGGACGCAGGCAAAGAAATAATGAGCTCCCCTGACTGACAGAAAAATACAAGAGTATTTGATCACAATTGAAATATTTTACAAATTTAGCTCTACAGATACCAGGGAATTTGTTCATATATGTGTTGTATAATGTGATACATTTCATCCAAAAGTAATATATTGTTTATTGCAAATAAATTTTATGCTGAAACATTGTGTTATTTAGCATACCTTTATAGTTTTAAGAGACTGGAGTCCTCTGCCTGTGTCTGCACAAAAGGTGAAAAATAGGTGCAATCATGGTTTAAAAACAGCTCTGTGTCAAGCAAAAATGAGTTGTTACCAGTGAAGAGGACTGGCTGTAGAGGAGTTGAGGTGAATTGTCTTTGGTGAAGGAACTTCATCAGCTCTACGTATTGTGATTGGTGACACAGAGAAACTGAAAAGTCAGAGTTGGAGAGACAAAGACTTAAGATTACCAGAGAAAGATAAATTACAAATTATAAATTATAAAGACAAATTACATATTCAAGAACAAAATTTTTTCCACCTGTCTGATTAAGATTTTCATTATTTCGCCTTTTCTTTCTTGCTCTTCGGCCAGATCGATGGTGGTACCTCTTCATGTTTCCAGCCAAACTAATAAAAAATATTGTATTAAGTGTAATCAAGGGAGAATCAATATAAAGAATACATATCTCTGCTTGTACTTAGGACACAATGAACTTGAAAATGTTTTACATGGAGAGAAAAAAAATAATGACAATATTTAAAAAAAATAATCCTTGCATTACGCTTATATTAACCTCCTAAGGCACAAGTTTTTTTTACATGCATTTTTTAAATTCCTTTTAAAAAACTGAAAACTGCTAAATTAAAGGAAATTGATGAGTGTCAGACGTTTATTGTTTAGCACAATCTTTTTCCCTCATTGGATGATTATTTATTAAAAATAACGTTTAAATCATACATGTACACACACACACATACATAAATATATATAAGCAATATTTGAAGTAGAAATGAAAGAACAGTTTAAATGTGACATTATTAGGCAAATATTTTGGGTATTTTATCTACAAAAAATACACACTTTATAATACAGATTTAAAATATTGCAATTATTTATTTTTTGAGATTGTTTCATGTTTAAGACTGTTGAAATTATTAAATGGATCAAATTTATTATTATTTATACATATCCATATAGGTTCAAATAACTCATGGCAAACCTGTTACTTGTTTTCGGACTTTTACGTTTGAGTTACTATAAAACTTACAGATTGTCTTTCGCTTGACGTGAATTATTGCAAATTTAATTATGAAAGTTTTTACACAATAATTTATCAATGTTAAAATAAATTAAGAAAAATGCCAGAGAACGTTGGGATATTGTAATGCACTATATTAAGCTTTTGAATACATTCGTTTCCTTCCCATAATAACAACCTCCAATCTCTCCAAACACTTACTAGTAGTCAAAAAAGAAACACAGTACTATACTACGACTTTCAGAAAAGGGATAAAAACCCTAACCCATCATCAAAAGACAAGACTATGTCCGGAAATTTGAAAAAAAAGTAAAACGATCAATAACCGTACGCCATCATTCCAACTGTGTTATCCTGTTTCTCGGCGTTGTTGCTTTTTGTAACACATACCGGAACAAGTACTTCTTTTCTACTTCCCATCATGAACCTTGACTTCATACAGAGCCCTCTTCTGGTCACTGCTGGTAACAAAGTAAAATGTATTTTCCCCTCCAACACTTACGGAGTGAGGCTATGCAGTACATGATTTAGGTTTTACTATTGCTTAATCGGCCCCTGTAGAACTAAATGTATAACAGCGTAGAATGTTTGAAAATGCTATTATGTAAACAATATTACAATGGAAAACGTAGAAGACGGTACAAGTACCCACATGTACGTCGGTATCCAGTCTTTATTCATTTTGTTTCCGGGTATGCGCATATTCTGTTGCGCAGTAGTCCGCCCGGGAGGCGTTTTGTACACACTATTATCTGTGCCTTCTTTCCCAGTTGTTTCTCAATAGCTGTTGCTGCAGGACTGCCTCTCTTCATCTCGCGGTAAGTTATTGTTTTTCGTGCACTGAGCAATTGTCGAGCAATGTGATGAACCAAGATCTTCGTTGATGTTAACTTTTGTCGTTTCATTCACATTGTTTTATGTGGAAGGAACTTATAATGAAAATGCCATGTAAATCACGTAAATTGTGCTGGAAATCAATCTTTATTCTTGCTCAATGTCGAGTTCTTATTGAAGGTAATGTATCTTACTACCTTGTTAATTGACTTAATTGAAAATGCAATTATTTGTACCAGACTACGGTAAATGTGACAAAGGTTAAATCTCACAGCCGATTGCATAATTCTATATATAAGTTCTTCTCCCCACTAACAGTTAGAACTGAAGAAGCTGAGAGATGAGGGATTAAACGTTTTTCAAAAAAACTGAATGTCTCTTAAACATCATACAAAGTTCAGCTTTTGCTTTAAAAAAATGTATATATTTGCATAATACAGTGTGTGTATGTGTACTAAACGCGTAGGCAACTTGTATGATACCATTCCCGTTCTCCAATTTCTTACTGTCACCATGACTCAGCTATATTCTTTCGTGCGGGCGTAGGTACTTGTTTTTGAATGCATTAATTACTTATGCAATTGTGTTCCAGACATGGCCACTAGGATTGCTGTGGTAACAGGCGGAAACAAGGGCATCGGTCTGGCCATAGTGAAGGCACTCTGCAAAGAATTTGAAGGAATTGTTTATCTCACAGCCAGAGATGTGTGAGTAACTTTTGTAATCCACTCCCTTAACCAATTGTCCACCACTGCTGCACTTATTTGATTTAGGTAATGTCAAATATCACTTCAGGTCAAAAGTAATTTATTTATTGAGACATGAACCATCATTTTTTTTTTCTTTCTTTGTTAATGACTTGTTGCAGTGGCCGCGGTCAGGAAGCAGTGGAGTCTCTGTCCTCCGAGGGACTGAAGCCAATGTTCCAACAATTAGACATCAATGACATTGACAGTATCAATGCTGCTGCCACCTACTTTAAAGAAAAGTATGGAGGTGTTGACGTCCTGATCAATAACGCTGGGATAGCTTTCAAAGGTAGGGTTAGAATCAAGTTTCTCAATGCACATGTCTTTTAAAATATACTCAACAATATAAAATTTAGGAAATAAATGTAAACAA
>JAFBJS010001430.1:0-36309 GCA_016785265.1 Paraplagusia blochii | reverse complement strand
GTTGCCTCCTGGTGCCACAGAGCCTCATGGAAAATTTGTGTCTGACAAAGAGGTTCAAGTGTGGTGAAAAGGTTTCTTGATGACATTTTTATTCACAAATACACAATTGTACACGAAATCCTATGTTTCTTCAAAATCATTTGTTTAGTAGTGTTTTCATTTAGATTGAATAAGTCATCGTTGTGACGGCACACATCCATCTTATGACCTCTGCATTTTACCATGCGCAGTTCACCTTTATGGTAACTTGGCAGCTGGTTGACTCAAACCTTAAACCTTCTGGTCTCCATATCCACCAAGCTAGTTGATAAGTTGCTATCAAATTGTACTGAGCATTGCACCGTCCCTGGGAAAGCAGAGGTCATATTTTGTTGCGTGCAGTGGTATTCTGCGTCACAATGGCAACTAATTCGCTTTTACTATCTGTCCTTCATATACAAAGCAATCCCCTCCCCCATAGTTGCTCTATGCCAGCTGTCCACAACCATTTTTACATCTGATCAGTTAAAGGTGTGGCAAGGCCTGGTGATGTAGCTAAGATGTGACCTAGCCAAACATCCTGACATGTATCAAGTGTGAGTTGAAATGTGCAGAGAGAATCTGGTAATTTTTCAAAAAAAAAAAAAAAACGCAACCGTCTCCAGTGCAATATGCCACACATGTCATTTTTACCTGCTGTTTTGTGGTGCTTTTTTTAAATGGTACTGTATTTCATAACCTGCCACCTTCAAATTCTCGTACAGAGATGTTGTTT
This sequence comes from Paraplagusia blochii, assembly GCA_016785265.1. Classification (NCBI taxonomy): domain Eukaryota; kingdom Metazoa; phylum Chordata; class Actinopteri; order Pleuronectiformes; family Cynoglossidae; genus Paraplagusia; species Paraplagusia blochii. The sequence goes on along the minus strand of JAFBJS010001430.1, from coordinate 35,555 downwards.
GAAATACTTTTTGTATTGGTACACAGTGTTTCTATCCAAAAACATTCTAATGATAATTTTTTGAGCACATGCAAACTATTTGGCATTACTATTAAACTGGGAACCCTTTGAAAAATAAAATATATGTGAATATCTGTCAAAAATAAACATACCACATTCCATTGCGGATTTGAGTCTTTGTATGCTGTTAGAGGCCCAGTAGCGGGTGAAGGTTCAGCCCATCCCAGACATGCTAACAGTGACTCATGCAGCCACCCATATAGCAAACATTAGTAAAAAAAATGCATACTTTGGAAGTCTATTTCTCTGCCATTCGTATTTTGCTCACTTTCCTATGCCAACATCGTAGTAACCCAATAACCTCAACATAAAACAAGAGTCTGACTTACACTTGGGAGCAATAATGTAGGGGGAAAAAAAACCCCAGCCCATCAAAAAAAGTGATTAAAGCATAATCCAATGTAGGGTGTACAGCAGATGAATGTAAACATGGCTGTCATCTGCATAAAGTGTCTCAGGAGGATTTTCTTAGTTTGCTCTACTCACTTTTCCCAGGCACATTTAGTCTCAATGTATCGAAATAATGGAAGACTTTCGCAGTAGATTTATGAGATATGATAACATGACCATGAAACGCCAGCAGTGTCATAAACCTCGTACAGTTCACCTTGAAGGGACAGTTGTAACTGTAAGACTACGCAGTTAAAACTACTCCATAATGCTATGTGATTGTCTTTGCGACTGCCACCCCCACATCTCGGTAATGAGTAAGTGGGTGAAAATGGAAGGATAGATCAATATTGTTCATACAACACAGACAAGAAGAAGGGACAGTGGTTATATTGGTAGAAGAATGCTAGAGATGGAGCTACCAGGTAGGAGACAAAGGGGAAGTCCAAAGAGGAAATTAGTGAATACAGTGAGGCAGGTCATGGAGGATGTGGGAGCTAGAGTTGAGGACACAGAAGACACGGTGAGATGGAAATCGTTGACTCTCTATGGCAACCCCTGTAAAAAGGGACAAGCCGAATGGAGAAAAAGAAGATCAATATTGTTTATATTTGTGTTAAAAAAAAACGAACCATGCTAAGAAACTCTGCTGCTTCTTTAGCACCTGCAGTACATAAAAAAGGACTTTGAGGACTCAATTTGATCCCCGAGCCTTATGTTGGACACAAGCACTGTGGTGTCAAAACAGAGGACCCTTTCATTCATTCATTCTTCTTCATCCTCCTATCCACTACCTGGTCGCAGGGTTGGCAGTCTCCATGACAGTGGCCCAAATCACACTGCAGACCAGGGTTATAATAGTTTTGGATTTTTCAGTGTAGTTTCGTTTTAGTTAGTTTTGCCTTTTAGCACATTAGTTTTAGTTTTTCGTAAAAGCAACTAATTTAGTCTTAGTTAGTTTTGGTTTTGTCCAAAATGATTAGTTTTAGTTTAGTTTTAATTAGTTTTAGTTTATTTAATTTAATGATCGTTTTAGTTAGTTTCAGTTAACGAAGAGTTTTTTTCAGTGTTCGTTTTTGTTTTTCGTTAACGATGATAACCCTGCTGCAGACTTCCAGAATATTAATGTAGTAAATAACATTCTGAACCCGTACAAATACTGGGAGACAGAGTATTTAGACATTGTGCAAAAACACATTTTCCTATAAAGTCTTGTTCCAGAAAAATTAATCAATCTGAAGAAACAGAAACACATAGAGAGCAGGGCTCAAATTTTAAGATGGTTAATGTAGAAAAAACATCTGACATCCAAAAGTGGACACAAATGTAAAAGAAGAAAAAATAAACAAAACGTTAACTAAAATTTAATTTGGGTTCATGCTCTGAAGGGAAATCATTTCACTCCGACTTAGACATATTGGAATTTAATCATAAATGCGGTGTTGCCGGAGCAACAGTCGATGAACAAGAGTGTTAAATTGATAACATTATTAGGAAATTGTACAACCAGAGGGCACTGTGTGATGTGAATAAAGTGCTCAGCTTTGAGTGCGTTTCCCATTAGTTTTTGGAGCCAGAGAAAGAATCTAAATGAAGCGTTTTTAACATAAGCAGGTGCAACAGTTTCATAAAAAAAATAGAAAGATAAATTAAAAGTATAATTCTGGTATAGAGGTCAAGTCAAGGGCAAGGCAATCTCCAACAGTGCTGCATACACCGGGTAAATTAACTTAATAATCGCGTTTATGAATCTATTATCTCTCTACGCACACAATCACAATCTCTGTTCCTACCACATTTCCTTGTTTTTGGTGTTTTGTGAGCTATCTCCTTGATCAAAATGCAGCACCCTACTTTGACCTTAACTTTTAGAAATGCAGCCGATGTTCACCTTGCATTGACCTTAATTCCGAACTCCAACCTTAATCTTGGACTCACACTGTAGTGACCAACAAAAAGTCCCCACAACTATAGCTTTATTGAAAACACACACACGCAGGGACTAAGTGACTCCCTAAAAATATTAACAGGGGACATGACAGTAATGTAAATATGATTCTATCTGATGAAACTGTGCAGTAGAGTGATGACACAGTGTTGAAAAAATAAGCAACCCACTGGGGCCTGGGTATTAAGCAGGATCCGGCAAACAGATGGTTGTTAATGGATTAAATCCACAGTATGGTTTAAATTAGAGATATTTGGAATTGGTATTAGTTTGGTATTGTCAAAATGTCAAACTTGTCCTAACCAATACCTGTGGCATGATGGGCCAGGGGCCAGGTAGATTCCCTGTTAGGGTGTTTGGCTCCTTCCAGTGGGCTTACCTCCTGCAGGAAGGTTTACAAGGAGCTGGACTAGAGCAATGTGATTTGGGTGTCAGTTGTGGGGACTGCTGCCCAACTGACTCGGTAACGGATAAATTGACAAAGATGAGTGAATGATCCAATACCTGAGCCCCATTGCCAAATCTACTCAGAAACACTTTTGCAACAGCAGCCAATAAAATGTTGCTGGATAAAAGAGGGGATACAATCGATACTGGTATCAGCAGATTCTTCAAGTTGCAGTATTGGTATTGATTTTGAAACAGTTGAATCGAGCCATCCCTAATTCAGTGGCTTTTGTTGGGTGAGGTGCACCTTGTGTAGGGGGCACAAGAGACTTCCAGGGAGTCCTGCATGAAGTGAAATGAATTATTCTAAACCCAAGTTTTTTAAATTATGATTAAGGATTGTTTGTTAGAACATCTTTGATCTGAGGGAATACTGGGTTACAAATGTTAATCCGTGCTGCGCCTGACCCCAGGCCAGCAGCAATTTGACAAAACATACTCGATCTTCAGTGTCAGTAGGTTAGTATGCTTGAAATATATTGATCATAATTTCTCAGCTGAGGAGAAATGTGAAGTTTGCCCAAGGCTTGGAGCTCATGAACCTGCACTTTGAGGAATCGAAAAGGAGCTCTTTCAGAGGAGGATATGTCTATTTTATTCAGTGAGCAGCAGCAGGGCATTTTTATTTAACCTCTGACCTAGTTAAAAAATAGGAAAAAAAAAGTTTGTTTTTCTTAATTCTTGAAAATTAATTCAAATGGCTGAAAGCCATATTAAAAAAAAAACAGCGTTGATAAAGACAAGGATATTATTTATATTGTGTATTCCAAAGATAAGCAGATTTTCTTTGCCGGTGCGACAGTATCTTCGTCATTGTCAGATTGAAGCCTCTGAGGCCACCACATGGCCATGTGTAAATAGCTGTTTTGTATTCCGTGAGCTCCAAGTTCTGTCTGTGGGAGTTGTAGTCTTGTCAGACGAGGCTAAAGCTCTGATTAACGTGTAGATAACACAAATCCACGCAGGCAGTGAGAACCGTAGGAGAGAGACAGCGATGGCCAGACGTGATAATCCTCTCATCTGTGCTGTCTGACAGAGGAAAAGCCCATCGCACGCTGGCTTTGATGATAATGCTGACAATGGTCATTATCGTCTGTAATTGCTGCATGAGCAGCGCGATCCCTCTATTGACCCAGAGCTGGAGAATTTCCTCAGAGATGAAAACAACAAGGAGTGCGTAATCAATATTAACGGCACTCAAATGCGGCACATGATAAGAAGCTTTCTGATGATGATTCTAATATAGCTGGACAACTAATTGTGATTGCATTATTATTTAAACTGGATAAAAGTAACATTTTCCAAGATAAGTTGGCTAAAATATTTTACATTCCCACTAAATGGAACTACAAAACTAGAAGCAAAGGTAAACTCATGTAAAAAATGTGTTGATCAGGTGTCTCCAACCCATGGTCTGAGGACGGTTCCAGTGCAAAGGGTATTTGGTGCTGGGCAGACAGTAAAAAATGTACTTCAATTTTGCTGAATTACTTCATTCAAAACAAATCCAGTTATGTCCCTTTTAGTTTTCCATTCATAAATATCTTGGCGATATCTTGGGATGTGAAGTCATTCGGAATAAGGTGTAAAAGATGTTTTAGACTGGTCAACTGGTCCTTGGTACAAAATAAAGTTCGGGGACATTTGCATTAGGTGGTAACGGAAAGAGAGTAATAATCTTTAACTACAACTCAAGGCACTTTAAAAGGGCTTTGTCAGATTAAGGGCAAGAGAACTGTGAATTGAAAATGTCCAATATCCATTCTTTTCTATTTGGATTTGCTCTATTCAACCAATATAATTGATAACTAAAACCAACTATTAAAAGTGTGATTTTTTTTCTTATTGTGGAATAAAACTGTAGTAAGTACAGTTGGAAATATAGATGGAAATTTGTACAATGTTACCAGCTAGACGTTGTTGTAAAAAATATATAATTTATTTTCAACGTACTTTAACACACACATTCATCCATCTTCAGCTGCTTATCTATTACCGGGTCACAGGGGCCGCAGTCTCCATGACTGCCACCCAAATCCCATTGGACTGCACCGTGCCTTCCTGCAGGTGTTTAACCCACATTGCCTGTGGGCCGTGCTTTAGCCGGCAATAAAATTTCATGCATGCAAACAGGTTGCTTCCCAATTTCTTTTAGTGAATCTTCTCACCCATTTCATCACAATCTGGGGGTTATCAGAGCTTTACACCCCAGAGTGTGTCATCCTTCACACATCTAACCAGGGGCGTAGCCAGACCCCTTAAAATGGGTGGGTCCTGAAAAAAGTAGGGTGGGCCAACCCCAAAGTATTATAGCCAAGTTTGATCAGCCCTCTCATTGGATTGGGTGGGCCTGACTGACAAGTGGGTGCACCCAGGCCCACCCTGGCCCACCCATGGCTACGCCTATGCATCTAACCACACCTCCTTGATCAGTTTTTTTTTCACAGGTACTAGAACTCCCCTGTAGTCAGTTAGAACTGAAGACGCCTCTTGGATAAGACGTGAAAAATCTTAAAGATAGCTACCCTTCTATGTCCAGTTGCCCTCAAAGTAATATTATATTTTTAATTTATATCAATGAAGGTTCTCAGTCATCCAGGCCACGGTCAAGCTTAAAGAGTTGCCAGTCACGGGCAGACACCATCTCCACCACAAATAGAGCTAAGATGAGGGAACAAGCACATGTCAAGACATCCCTTAAGAACTGTGGTTATCCCAAATGGGCTTTCCGTAAAACCACTAAAGAAAGGCCTACAGAGAGGGAGGACAACAGGAAGGGTAATGTCGTCATTCCTTACGTCGCAGGGGTCTGAGAAACTCAGGTGAATTTTTAATCAGCACCAGATCCGCACACATTTCAAACCCGGCAACACCTTAAGACAGAAACTGGTTCATCCCAAAGACAAGATCCCAAGACACCTCTACATTGGGGAGACCCAGCAGCCACTACACAGGCGCATGGCTCAACATAGTAGGGCTAACACCTCAGGTCAGGACTCAGCCGTCCACTTACACTTAAAGGCCACCAACCACTCTTTTAAGGACCAAGATGTTCAGATCTTGGCCAGAGAGGACAGATGGTTTGAGAGAGGTGTTAAAGAAGCCATTTTTATCAATCTGGAAAAACCGTCCCTCAACAGAGGTGGTGGTTTGAGACATAACCTTTCACCTACCTACAAAGCCCTTTTGGGAACAATGCTCAAAAGATTCCACTCTCAACAACTGGTTTTGCATATTAACGAGGCGTGTGACCAAAACCGCTCCGACAATGACGGTAACGACCCATCGATACCCACAGAACGAATGGTATCACACTTCACAGGCATCCCCAAGTCCACTCAACAGGAGGGACCTGAAACACCCCTTACTCACAGGATATAACTTCTGTTACTCCCCACTAACAGCTAGAACCAAAGAAGCCTCTTGGAAGAGACGTGAAATGTTTTCCAAAAAAACGGAATGTCCAGTTGCCTAACTAAACACTTTAACCTTGTTTTAATGTAGTTCACACTGTTGACCACTCGATGTCAGCAACGTACCACATCACTGAGTTGGGAGGGGAGAGAACTTATTCAACAAAGCATAGTTTTCTTGGAAAAGCCAACATAAGAAAAAAAAAAGAAAGAAAGGAAACAACAAACGAACAAATAAATAGAGATAAGTAGCGAGATAGTTATCATCTCAGTTGAACAACTCCCCAGTGCCAAAACACGCCAGTTTACAATTATAAAGTGGATTTGGAAAAACAAAACTATACCTAATCTATGTCTATAGTCAGTTCAACTACAGACACCATGACCCCCCAAATATCCGTGGTTATAACAAACCTTGACATTCAGAGAAGTCCAAAGTCTTTACAGTATGGATTTTATGGTAAATAACCCATACTCATTCAGCATACGAAGAGACGCCTACACAGCAAGGAGAAATGAAAAGTAAATTAAATTGGAGATGCGTATCGTATCTGACAGGATCTGATAAACATGCTCTTTATGCTCTTCCTAGTGCGAGGCCATCTCAACAGAAGTCATCACACAGAGTATATACTGTACATGGAAACAGTACGTCTGTCATATCCTGATCAGACTATAAACTAGATATTAGTTGCCATGGTGATAAAGACAGCTTTTATTGTGAGCTCTATTTATCATAGCTTTTCATGTTCAGATCTCAAGGTTATATTAAGTGAAAAAAAAAAACAAAAAAAACAAACAGAACTGTAAAACTGAGCTACAGAAATGATAAACTTCCATTGGATGACAGGGGAAAACAATCCATTGGCTGTATCGCTGTATCAGTGAGGTGGTCCAAGGAAATGGTACTGTTCCCACTGGTATACATGTCCTACTTTTCAAAATGTGATATGATGGCATATCATGCTCGTGCTGAGAAAACTGCATCTGAAATAAAGAATTCTCCTGAAGAATTCAACTATGCTTTTCGTTCATTCTTCATTCTACATAAGAACTGATCAAGTGATTTCTTTACTTACTACCTGCTGTTCCAGGGGTGGCACACAATAGAGCTTGCATCAACATTCAATCAGTTTAAAATCTTGTGTTGGATGGTCTGGATGATGCTAAGCACAGAGCTTGGCAGCTGGTGGATTCGAATCTGAAGCCTTCTGGATGTAACTATCCACAAAAGTAATTTATTCTCCACAATATTTTGTACTGTGCGAAAAGGATGTTCATTTGTCCGTTTTCAGTGCAAGACATTGTAACATTTTCGGTCAAATCAATCTTAACTCGGCCGTTCTTAAACGTTTAGGTGGGCAATCTGTAGGGTAAGGAGTGTGCAGTGCCATTGGAAGTGAGGCAGGAGCAGTGTTGGGCAAGTAACAAGTTACTTTTAAAAAGTAACTTGTTACTTTACTAGTTACTGCTCTGAAAAAGTAACTAGTTACGTTACTAGTTACTAAATTATACAAGTAACTAGTTACTTTACTTTAAAAACACATTAAACAGTTTAGTGTTCTGCTTTAGTGCTCTGTAGAAACTATCATAATGAAATCTAGTGGGACTGTAATGGTTATAAGGTTTATACAGCAGTTATAGGGTTAATGTTTCCAAGTGTGGGGAGGTGTGAAGGGGAGAGTGAAGCTGCAGGGAGCAGCGCTGCAATTAGAGTCTGGAAATAAGGTTTACGTTCGCTGTACATTACAGTACAATAAAAACAAGATAGATGTTTAGACATTTTGACAGGCATTTTTATTGTGACCTCAACTTGCCACTTGCTGTCTTGCTTGTGGGTGTGTGCTGCTGTACCGCGTCACCTATGTGTGTGACTGTTTATTTCCCTATAAGGCAAGAAGACCCGCCCAAGTCTCTTTCTGATTGGCTTAGCATGGAATGTTAACCTATGTCAACCAATCAACGCTCCTTTTCAATGCAATGATTAACATGGTGCACGGCCGTCTTTCACACCAATGATCGTAAAAAGTTACCACACACAATGACATGCAGCAGACAAACTCCGCTGCTTCCTGGTCCTTCACCTGGCGGGGGGAAATAGTCCACTTGGTCCATAAATAGTAACTAGTAACGAGTCCCTTTACACAAAAGTAACAATAATGGCAAATGGGAAAAATAACGCGTTACATAAAAAAAAAAACGTTAAATGTAACGCGTTAGTCCCACGGGGCAGGTGTGATCTCAGAATAATGTCCAGTGCTGTGAATGAGTCAATTCTAAAAACCAATTAGTCAAAGACACTGTAAAAGGAATATCTTATAATTACATTGTCAAAGGCACAGAGGGTTTGAGAAGCACTGTCTTAGGTTATACACAAATACTTATTACAGTAGGGCTTCAGGATGTAAGTTCTAAACCTGTGTTACGAGGTTACTGCGGTCAGCCACAAACTTCGTCCTCTGTCTCAGTCTGAGTGAGATGAGTAAAGAAGTTTAACATTAGAAGAACCATGGTTTGTCAAAAAACAAAAACAACCCAATAATAATCACAATTATTGTTGTGGATTACACGCAGCAAATGTTGCATTTTAATTGTTTTGGCGACATATATCACCTTTACTTGATCGTCAGTGTAAATATGGTAGTGTCTTTCAACTATTTTGGGTATAATGTCACCCCTGAGGAGAAATCTGCTCTTTGTCCAGGCTTTGGAGTTCTATCAGTGGCCGCCCTCTGATGAATACAATAGAGCGTTTTCTGAGGAGAAGTCTGAGCCTCCTCATTACTGTAAATCTGCAGCCTCAGCAGTACACCTGCCTCAGCTGTTGGTGCTCAAATACACTTTTCTATATCACACCAAAATGTAACCAGTAATTGGGAATGTTTGTAATATCAGGCAGTTGATAATATTGACTGCCTATAAATATCAGCAATATTAGCATATCGGTGGCCTGTAAATATTAGCATTATTATGATGATGATGTCATTAAGATTGCTAAAGATTTTTTGTCTAATATTGAAAATCTACTAATGCAATAGGTTGACTTGAATCAAACCCAAGGTTCTGAGAAGTTCACCTCAATTTTGAGGGCCAATACATGGAATTATATAAAGCATATATTGGCATTGGTCAATATCAGGTTGGACAATATCTTTAAAAGTTATTATTCTATGTTCCTACCGGTATTTCAATGAGAATGTATTGTGAGACATTTTTGAGTTTATAAACTAGCTCATTCTCCATTGCATGGTTAACTAATTTTTTCTAACAATAACAAACATGTATTCTTAACCATAGCTTTTTTGTATTATCGAAATATATATTATATTTATGTTTGAGATATTTAAACAACAAGGGTAGTTTAATATAATTTATTTATAGTATTTTCTGTGGGGCAGGAATTAATTAACTGGTTTTTGGTATATAATTAATAGAGAAAATTCAATGGGAAATTATATATATATATATATATATATATATATATATGTATATATAATCCAAAAAATTTCTTTCCCGCAGTGCAACAGTAAAGTTTCAGAAATATACTGCAAAAGTTTCACCATGACATCCCCATGGGATTTTGGTGTTTGTTTTCACCCCATTCAGCCACTGCTTTGGGGGATGCAACTACTTGAGGCGGACTGCCACTCATAACAGTACGGACCATTAACTCTCTGACCAGCAGACCACAGTACATCAGGTCAGGTTGCTGTGCGTCTGAGGCAGTTGATGTTCACTGCAGCGGCATCCACAGGTAACACTGTTGTCTCCATTTCTCTCAGCCTTGACACTCACTGGGTTTCTGACACCACACAGACAGCTGTCTCCTCCAGATATTCTCCGATGCGAGTGTTTCTTGGTGTGTGTCTGATGTGGTAGAGATCTCTAAGACTGAGAGATCGTCACTGAGTTTGTTGATCCTGTGTGAATTCAAACAACTTCACGTTAGTGGCACCGCTGAACCTTGACTGTTTGTGAAAAAGGAATACAAATATAAAGGTTTCTGTTTTTGATGTATAAACCAAGTCAGAAGTAAAATCTCTGACTAAAACCTCAGACCTGTTGCTTGTGTTGTGTTGGACAGAAAATAATGATCAATAACCAATCCTCCAGTCACTAGATGGCACCATTGCAGTTCATTTTTTAAATGTATTTTGATGATTTGCCTTGAGAACAATGTTGCGATGTGCAATATAAACAGATGATGTCATGAGCCTCCATTACATCATGCTACTACTGTTTGTTTGCAATGGCCATGTTTTTATGTATGTTTTTTTGAAAAGTGCCTTCTTATGAGTTTGCACAATAAACAAATAAAAGTTGTCCTTACAGATGGCACAGAGAAGGCTAATATAGTTTTATCATTTAAGCAAACACTCGTACACCTGTACATGTCATTTGCGTTAGTTCACACAAATCTTCTCACATCTGCTCCCCAATTTTAGGACCAATGGTGGCCTGCGAGTCAAGTGCCCTGGTCATCTTGCTTGAATATAAAGGGCAACAAGGAGAATACCGACAGGTTGTAAGTTTCTCTACTCAAAACATGCAAATATGACACACAAAAAAATTAAAGCCTAAACGGCATATATGGGTTTATTTATTGCAAATGGTTGAAAATGAAGATATTCCCAAGAATAAGGGCAATTCTGTGAAGGCTGTAGCACAATAATAAGCAAATGTAACCTATATTAAGCACCATTTGATTAAAAAAAAGAAAAAGAAACATTATAAGGAACCATTTCTGCAAACTTATTTAGAAATATAGAACAATAACAACAACAACAACAGTGTAACATCCTCTTATCCGTTACCAGGTCTCAGGGGCAACAGTCTCCATGACTGCCACCCAAATCACACTGTACCATATTGTGAGTCTTCCTGTGGATGGTGAGCCAATTGAAAGTTATGTGGGTCGGGGCAGTGTTTTTGTTTTGGGAAATTTTAGAGAAAGTTAGTAGGCTAGCCCTAGCCCTGAAACAGAATGTGATCAGTGATCTGTATTAAATATAAGCTCCACAGCTTTGAACGTGCAAAAAGCTTCTAAAGTCTACTTCAGTTCCAGTGTTTTTTCTTTTCCTGTTTGGCCTGGAAAAAAAAAATGGTGTTTGCAGGCAGCGGCTTTTAGGCTCAATGTCATATTCGATTAAGTTAATTTTGGACATGCCTAGCATTAGTTTGCTAGTAAGGTTTTTGGTAACACATATAGCTGTCAAATATTTTTATTATGTAAACTGCACACATGTGCTCAGATTCTCCCTAGTTCTACTACTGGACTTTAACCCATATTAAAAAAAAAAATAAATACATTGTACAGCCCCCAAAGGTCCAGTTTTTCATTAATTCATCTTCATACTCTTATCCATTACCAGGTCTCACTGGTTGTGACCAGCGACTGCTCCATGCTGTTAGCCTTCCTGTGGGTGGTGAGTCCACTAGATGTTATGTGGGTCAGATCAAACAGCTCAAAGGGAAATTGGCAGCTCTTGGTTAAGAACCTTGCAGACCCAGGTTTGCTTCCTTAACCACTAGGCCACCACTGCCACAGTTATTATACTTTTAAAAATTGGTTCACAAACTCCCCTAATCTACAGCAGGTGTTTAGCCCATTAACAAAAAAATAAGTTCCACTATGAAGGTTGTTGAGGAAACCAAAATGCCAGACGGACATATTGAAGGACATTCTTCTGGATGTATTAGTTGGATATAGATTGCTGTTTCATGTTTGAATTTAGCTAATGTCAGTTGAGGCTAAGGGTTAGTGATTAAATGTCAGATTAAATGTCAGGAAAAAAAAAAGTCCAACTGCACATAATTTTAGAAGGAGGAAAATGTTACTGTTTGAGCCTTCTCCTCTGACAAATGTGCACGCTGAGCTTTTTCCTCTTCTCTTGCAGGGACATAAATACAACATCAAAGTCAGGGGCTGCAACACAGAGGGAATGTTGAACTGAAATGATCTGTCAGCTCTACAGGAAGACTGCTCGTCATGTCTTGACTGAATGAGAATGCCTTTTCCTGGTTTGTTATGGAACGGACGCTCCTGGGCATCTGGCATGTGATTTTGACAGCAAATCATAGTAGTTTTGTTTTTTTGTTTAGTAACTGCCTGTGTTGAATTTTTTTTTCTAGTTATCTTAGACACTTTTATAGAGTTTGGCGGAGTAAGGAAAGTAAGATGAGCAACGGATAGAATTTTTTTTTTGTTAGTTAGAATTGTTTTGTCATAGTGATAAGAGCAGTACAAAACATTCAGAATGTGTGTCTTCTTTTCCTTACAGCGTTTTTCAGAGGGTGCCTCAGCAAGTCAACATTTTCCATCTCACCTGTCCTTTACCTCACAGCATCTATAAATCTCCACTTTGTCTCCTACTTGGTAGCCCCATCCCTAGCATTCTTCTACCAATATGACCACTGTCCCTCTTCTGAACATGTCCAAACCGTCTTAATCGGGTTTCTTGAGCTTTTTCTCCAAACCTTCTTGTCTGTGTTGTCCCCCAATCACTCTATTTGTGATACTGTCCATCCCAGTCACCCTAAAGAGAATCTCAGCATCTTTAACTCTGCCACCTCCACCTCTCTAGGTCAGGGGTGGGCAAACCTTTTGACCTGCGGGCCACAATTTCTCCTAAAATTGGACACGGGGCCAAGAGCAGAGAAATGGAGCGAAAAATGGCAAGAAAAAGTCATGCATCAAACCTTGACCATGACCTGGATGACTGAGAACCTGCATCGACACATCAAACCCAAAATACTATATTTCTAATAGCCTTTATATTGCCATCTACTGGGGAAACGCATGCATTTCAGGGAAAAGTCGGAAGTTAAATTACAATATAAATTATTTAATTTGGACAGGGATGGCGGGCCGCATAAAAAGGCTCAACGGGCCGCATGTGGCCCCCGGGCCTTAGTTTGCCCACCCCTGCTCTAGGTTCTCCTCTAGTTGTTGCCTACTCTCACTGCAGATCACAATGTCATCTGCAAACATCATCGTCCATGGAGACTCCTATTTGACCACATCTGTCAATCTGTCCATTACTAATTCAAACAGGAAAGAGCTCAAGGCAGATCCTTGATGCAGTCCCATCTCCAGCTCAAACTCTTCTGTCCTTCCAACAGTACAGCTCACCACTGTTCTCATACAATATCCTGCATCAATCTAACATACTTCTCTGCCACTGATGGCTTCCTTGTACACAGTGAAAGCAGAGTAAAAAATGTCAATAAACTGTATACTCTTGTGCTTGAAAGTGATTCATAAATCACAAAAAAAGATTCATATTGTGACAGTTGGGGGATATAACGTGTTATAATGTCTGACGTTTTCTGACGCCCATAAAGGCATCACATTGTTGTGCAACGTGTGTAGTGTCTCCATTATGTACAGAACACGTGTTGCATAGGAGAGAGTCTTCTCCGCTGTTGGGGATTTAATAACGACACAGTGGAGCATGATCAGGAAAATCTTCTGATCCTGAAGAAAAATTCCAGCCGGTGGTGAACTATAGACTTTGTTTATAATCATGTGTCCAACAGTGGCCTTCTTGTTTATTATTCTCTACCTGCGTCATTTGCAAGTTCATTCAGTTCTTTCATTTGAAAAGCTTTTTATTTTACTAAAATAGACATAAATAAGTAGACATAATATATTTATAAATATATTTTTTTTGGTACCAATTACCTTAGATCTTCCATTTGCATCAGAATGTAACATCTTCTTTTAGTTTCCCGACAGTAAGTCATTTATGCTCCGGAAAACATATTCTTATTCTTTTTGGAACGAATAACGATTTTAATTGAGTCGTGAGTCAAAACAAACTCAGCCAAATTTTCTGACCAAGCACCTTATGACTTCATGGTCATTTTGTACTGGTTTCGTTACTGTTTTTTATTGTTTAAACCTTTAGTAATATTTATTGTTTAGATATCACTCGGTCGACAATAAAATATCCTAACTGATGATGATAAACATAAAAACATAGGTTGCGGATTTCCAAGCAGAGAGCTCATGTGGAGCATAAGACATATTATTTCAACCAGCTCTTTGTTTTCTAAATTCAAATGAGGCAATAGCTTCATTTTTTATTTAATGTAAGATGTGCCTTCCCCTGCAGACAGAGTTGTTGCCTTCAGAATTTTTTTCTTTAGAGACTTGAATTTGCAGTATAAAAAAATCGTTGATCAAAACCAATTAATTTACTAGATTGTATAAATGACGTGTCGTTTTTTTCTTACACATCAGTTATGGTAGAGACTGAGTGACTTTTACTCAAAGTAAATTTTTAATTAAGTATTTGCCTGAGTAGATTTTTAGATGCATTTACTTTAGTTAAATGTAAGCAGAGTAACTATACCTTTACTTAATTAGATTCTTTCAGTAGTTTTTTCTAATGCCAATTATGACAATCCTAAATCTAAGTTTATTAATGACATGGCTTGTCAGAAAAATATTAGAGAAGATATAAGGAACAGTTAAGCACATTTTCCATATAGGTCTTCATTACTGTTCAATATTGCGATAGGCAATGTATTTTTATGTAGGTTCTGACTAAAAGCAAAAATCAGACTTTTGTTGCTGTTAGGAACCAAATCGTGCCATGTCTGAAAACATGGAAAATGCATTTATAATAAAAAATACATATTTGCCTGGTATAAAGTAAATTTCGCTGCTGTGACAAATAAAGTATTGTGCAAATGTATGTATATTAATTCAATATACAATTCCTGTTTTGCTCACCTGGTCCCAAGCACTGTTGTAGGTCTCACTGAAGCTTTTTATCTAAATATTTGTGCTATAAACCTGTTTATAAATTTTGTTGAGATCATAGTTTACAGCAGTTAAGCAGTGGAAGCTGTTGTATTGAATGTTGCTCACATAAGCCATGGTTGCAAGCAAGCAGTATAATAGTCATTTGTAACGTTATTAGGACAAGAAAAAAAACAAAAACTTTTTATTCACTGTTCTGGGCTTTTTTACCACTGAGGGAAATCCCTGAAGTGGCATTGTAAGGCTATTTACTAAATTATACCAGCTTTATCTGAAATCAGCTGCTGTAAAACCAGAGTTAAGGGTTATTTTTTTTTCTTTCTTTGTGTGAAAATATGCAATTTGTTCCTTCAAAGCCTCTGGGAATATATAAGTTTATGGTTACTCAAAATTTTCTTTTTCTTACGGCTGTGTCCGTGAATAAGATAATAAGTCTGCCTCCAACTCACCCTATTTGCTCCCTTCTTCTGCTTTAACTCTTAGCATCTCTATGTTAACAAGTCATTCTGTGAGGTCTGCCTGTTCTCATTCCATCTCTGACATTCTTTATCCAACACAATGCAATTTATTTATAAATTAGGTATTTGACAAGAACTATGAATGAATCAAAGATCAATGCACTCGACTTGCACGTGAATATGACGACGGCCTTTTCACATACTGTAGACACCCAGTTGTTGCAACATTCATCTATAAATCTCTACCCGCAGAACAGCTTCTGTTATTAGTTACTCAAGTTACTTATCTGAATTTGACAAGTGCATTTGTCACTCATTAGGCTTTTGTTTGTACCTTGAAATATCAGCTCTGCTTACACACACTCAAACTTGTTTGTACCAAGGACCAGTCAACCACTACTAGCTGTTACCTGTAACACCACACTATTGTTGAAATATCATTTAAATTTCTACATAAAACACATTTAGGACTCTATGTCTTTGTGGTGCAGGGAACAGGTTGGACCAAAAATGCAGGAACTGGAGGCTTCTTTTCTCTTCCACGGTCAAACAGGGTTGTATTCACATTGTATTCACTAGCAAACAGACCAGGCAGAAACAGGGAGCAATTGTGAACAGAACCAAGGTTTTTGTTTCAAAATAGTGCCAGATTGTTGTAAAAAGGCCCGAGGAATATGACTTATGACTTTATGATATGGATTCTTTTGAAACAAGGTCAATTAGTGAAACTGAAGAACACTTTAGACTTATGGACTGGGACTACCCCAGTATATAGTTTTTTTTTTTTTTTTTTCAGGAAACACTGATTACTTTACAGCCTAGGCACATCACTGGTGGTCTAATATGCATGCATGTCAAAATCTCGTCTTTTTTTTTTTTTAAGAGATGATATTGTAACCCGTGGATTCACACCAAGCACTGACGCAGTGGTAGTGACAGTTCACAATCTTTAATTAATAATAGTAATCCTGGGACTGTATGCTTTTGTGCAGAGCCAGCTACTCATTGCTCCCACGGCTGCAGTCCCCTCTTTGCGTCTCTCTGTTCTTTGTCGTCGTTTGTCTTTCTTCCCCTCAGGAAAGAGCATCATCGCTATGACTGAGCTCATCTGCGTCAGGTGCTGAACCCATAATATGCTCTCCCACCCTGCAACTAAGCTGACCGCAGGAATTCACTGTTATCTGGACATCGATACATACATACAATCATGATTAATAAGGAAAACTTAATTTACTGTATATTGTTATTTAATATTTATAGTTAGATAGCTTGATAGTACTAGTACTGCTGTAATTAAGCTGTAATTAAGGGAACTTGGACTTATGTTGCTATGCAATTTGTTTTTTACCAAAAGTTGGAACCCATTATCTGAATAACTACCTATGTCACTGACCTACTAACACGGTGGTCACGTCAGTGATCATCATAATCTAGGACAAGGATCTGCAACCTTTTAAAAAACTTTTTCAGACTTCCCAAACAATGTAATAATATTTAGTTTTGTGTCTTTGCTTGTCTTCTCGTTGACTGTTTTATTTAAATTAATGCACAGGTACATATTCATATGTATATATGAGTGTGCATATATATTTGTATGCACGCGGCAATCTTGTCCAACTTATATATTTTATCATTATACTTCTGCCATTTCCCTGCAATATTGCGTCTCCCCTGTAGATGACGTCATAAAGGGTATTAGAGATGTGGGATTTTAGTGTTTATACATGCATGATCTAGACCCAAGTCCACTTCCTTAAGCATTAATCCACCACCGTCACTGTGGCTTATCTCATCATTTAGTAAGTGATACTCAACTTGCATATAAAGCGCTTTGTGATTATTTGCAAATCACAAATTTACTATTAAATAGTAAAATGGGACTTAAGTTATTTCCCACTTCTCTCTTATATCTGGCTCTTTACTGTCCTCTCTATCTACACTTAAAGCTTGTAACTTGTGATCAGAGTTCCCCAGTCTCTTATCTTCACAGAAACTGTGTTGAAACTTCATCAGTTGCTCAGTGATTGTAGCTCATGATCAGTAGCTTTTAATTCTGATGCCAATGTAGGATTAGAGTGAATTTGTGACTGAGTCAGTTTGACAACCATTCCTCAAATGTGAGTGCCTCAGCCAGAAAGTTGTTGCTTCACTCCATATATCCTGATGTGATTCCATACAAGTGACCCAGAAAGATCTAATTTCATACCAATCTGAGAAGTTTGGGAGAGACACAAAAAGGGATTACAGTAGAAGGGTAAGCAATTTTTTTTTAAAGTAAGGCCAAATAGAAACAGAAAAAGCAAGGAGAAAAAGAAAGTTTTCTAGGCGACATCCCCCAGATGAACAGCAACATTTCCAGGGCAAATTAAATTTTTTTTTCAAAAGGATTTTAGAGCGTTTATTATAATCATACCTCAAGGGTGCCTTCCATAATGAACGAAAAGCGAAACTATTGACTAACGTCTGCCTGCCTGGATGCTAACAAATGCTGGTGCTCAACCAGCGTTGAGAACACATGTACAAGAAGAACATTAATCCTGGAGCACAACAACTGGTCTCCTTTTCTACATCCAATGTGGAGAAGAAAACAACCGTAGCCAACAAACACAAAGTGTTAACCCTGAAAACCTGAGGCTCCATAAACAAACAGTTGCATACATTTCAGATTTAGCAATTTGTACAGCCCAGGAATCCAAGGGTTTCTGTTGGTTACATTCACCCTATGTTATGTTATTATGTTATGTTAACCATACCAAGCCCCTACATACCCACATACCAAACCACCATAATACGCTCCAGCGTACAGATTTAACTAAATATATATATTTTCCCATGATCTGCAGACAATTTCATCACGGCAAACAGGGCCGGATTACTATCTGAGGCTTGGAGCTAGTTACCAGTATTTTCCTACCTGTAACATTTTCCTACCCATTGCGAAAATTTGTAGCTGAATATCCGAAGTTTTTTACTACACATACTGTTTTTCAACCCTAAAGGTGGTATTGATATTTCTAGATGTTAAACATCCATGATATATACAGCATATATATAACATATTTAAAAGAGAGTTTAGTTATATACAATTGGTGATTAATGTAGAATAACATTAGTAAGTAGACTACTTCCACTAATTTACTTTTTGCTTTTTGACATCAGCAACCTGAGCCCCCCTTGTCCATTTTGGTAATCCCACTTTGTTGACAAGGGGAAAAATGTTTACACCGAAGCCGAACTATGAGTCCTAGTCAAAAAGGGTTAAGAAGGAGGCAGATGAGTGGTTTTTGGTGACATGTCCACAGGTACAGTATATGAACCGTACATGTGGTTGATTGGGACTGCACACACCATTTTTGGGACTAATGCGTTACTTGTAACGCGTTTACGTAACAAAACTACTTTTCTCGGTAACTAATAATGTAACGCTTCAGTTTTCCCATTCAGTAACACCATTATTGTTACTGCGGTGTAAAGGGAGTAACAATAAAAAAGTCATGAGTGAAAGACGACCGTGCACACTAACTGAACCCACGCGTTGAAAAGGAGCAATGATTGGTTGACATAGGTTAACGTTTCAGGCTAAGCAAATCAGAACGAGACCTCGGCGGGTCTTCTTCCCATATAAGGAAACAGTCTCAAACACACACGTGACACGGTACAGCAGCACGCAAGACGACGTCAAGTGGCAAGATGAGGTTACAATAAAGATGATTGTCAAAATGTCTAAACATCTATTTTGTTTTATTGTACCACTACATTTCATAATCATACAGAACACAACACTAAACTCTCTTACTGTTCTTAAAGTAAAGTAACTAGTCATTCATTACTTTTATAATTTAGTAACTAGAAACGTAACTAGTTACTTTTTCAGAGCAGTAACTAGTAAAGTAATAAGTTACTGTTTATAAAGTAACTTGCCCAACACTGGTACACACACATAAAAGTAAAGAAGAAATGAGGATCGAAGATGATGTGGACATTCGGTGCTAGGTGTCTGCTCCAGGCTTGCTGTCACAGAAAATGACACGTCGTGTTGAACCAGCGACCCACAGTGTTAGTGAGTTTCATAAGACTTAAACTACCTCTATTGTAATTGCGCAGAAACGGAACAGTGGGTCTAGCAACGGAAGGTGGTTGCTTGGCAGCTGGAGTACATGGTATACAGTACACAGCTTGTAAACCATGAGTAACAATTAAGTGAGATGTGTTACAATTGTATGTCCAACATAGAATTGCTGGAGCAATGTATAAATATATCTATACATAAAAAGACAGTAACACAAGATATGAATGTACAGTACTGAGGTAAAAGTGTCTCAATATTGCAAAGGAAAAAAAATGTACGTGTCCAAAAAAGTTAAATATCATTTGAACATCGATGGATTGTTCCTTGTGATGGCTATATGTGTTCAGTCAGTAACTGCCATGACTTTTATGTTAGACTTGTATGGGACTCTGTGAAATGATTGGCCGCACATGTGCCCACAGAGGTGCTGACCACAGCTTGGTCAGCACCATTGTGGGCTCATACAAACCCTGGCTCCATGCCGTGAAGCACTGTTGGGCCAGCCACAGCTCTGTGCACAGCTCCAGTAACACTGGCCTTGGTGAACAAAACCACCACATCAGCCAATCACCTCTATATATCAATCTCTATATAATCCCTGATATAACATTTACCAATACTGATATTAACTAATATTGCCCAATGACATTCCCAATACCAATATTAACCTATACCGATATATGCGATTTATGTGCAACATAAATACACTACTTCAATAAAAGTATAGAAAAAATGACACCTTTATTTTTTTACCAATTTGTCTGAAACAGTCGTTTGATTCTTTGTGCGGCATTTGATGTAAACATGAAATGTCTAGTGTTGGACAGAAGAACTTTCCAAAAACATTATAAACTCATTCAGCCTCACAACAATAGTCAATATAAATGGGCCCAGATAGAAACAGCTGCAGTATAAGAGTAAACTTCCCTCTTAAATGAGAGAAAAAACATTTTAGCATCGTCACAATGTAAACGACTCTTCTAGTTGATGACAGGAGAGACGACACCGAGCGGCGTTTCACTGGCGAATGTCAGACAAATACTTATTTCGAATAGGAATACGATTAGTCCTGACGTAGCCCGGCTACAGAAACTCCACACGTTTAGTAAGAACAGCATCTTGAATGGTAGAGAGCGGCTGGTTGTCCCAGAGGATGAACAACGTGAAGTTTGTCTGATTTCTTTTGCTGTTGTCTGTTCTTATTTAACAAACTCGTATTTAACGCTGAGTCTTTGAGAGAGAGACAGCTGCTGCTGCTGCCGCGTTAGTATTGAGTCCATTGCTGTTTTTCTTTACTTTGCTGCATAAAAATGCCTTGTAATGAAGTGTTGTGATTATTGTTTGTGCGAATGATGTTATTGAATGATTTGTCTCAATTATTAATGTCACTACAACATAACACATGAAGAAGACATAACCATAAAACCTCCACATACATATGCACACAGACATATCTATGGCGGCAGTGGTGGCCTAGTGGTTAAGGAAGCGGACTTGGGTCTGCAAGGTCCCTAGTTCGAATCCCCCTACTGCCAGGTCACTGCTGAGGTGCACTGAGCATGGTATTAAATGCAGAGTGGTGGGTTAAATGCAGAGGCCAAATTTCGTTGTGCCCTGTGGTGTGAATCATAATGTGAGGAATTTAATTGAATCTATATGTATATATTAGTGATGGGTCGATGAGGCTTCGTGAAGCGTTTCGACACATTGCAAAACTGTATCGATACTGTCACTGAATACTGACACCCACTGGACCTTATAAATCCCTACAGGCAATCTTGTTGACAGACCCAACTGACACTCCTATGGCGACCTAGTATATAACAATAATGTATTTTGAAATTTTTTGACATTCACATTTAAAATACTTTAATGTTTTCAGATATAATCCATGAATAATGTGAACATACATCATAACGTGAAAATGAAAGTGAACGTGTTGTGAATAAGGATTCTTGTGGACTGTTTTTTATCATTTAAGTTTCTCCTACGTCTTGAAGGTTTTTTTTTTTTCATTATTATTACTTCGCCAGTTGCAGAAAACACCCGCTCACAAAGGGCACAGATAAGGCTGGGATACACAGAAATTGGAAGGACAACTGGTAAAGTTCGGCAAACAACAAGGATATACATTTATTTTCCGGTGTGAGATCAAAATGGTGGAAACCTTTTTTTTTTCCTGGAGGCTGCGCCATAATTCAGTGATGAGATGGAATAAGATCACAACGGAGATGGGCGTCACATTGACAGATAGGCGTCCTTACAGACACAGTTTGGCAAGTTCATGTCAGTACGACACAGTTTCTCTATCAGTCACATAAATTTCTAAAAGTGACATGCTCAACGCATGTATCGGCGCGTCAGTGTTGCCTGACCCATCACTATTTGGTCACGTGACTTTCTAAAAGCGATACGTGCTCCGACTCTCTCTCTCTCTATATATATATATATTAAGATATATATACGTACATATATACTGTATATATATATACATAGATGCACTCACCCGACGAGACGGCAGAGTGGGACTGATGACTGGGTGACGATGATGGTGACGCTGTCACGGCAGGAACGACCAGTAACCAGACCAATAAAATACAAAAGTTTTTCCAACCGCAGTTCGGCAATATCTTGGCAATGTCCAAGGCAATAATGCAATAATGAAATCTATCGCTCGTTATATTACAAAACAATGTCCTGTGTGACAATCTGATTACAGGAGTGCTGTCTACAGCTAAACCTTTCTAAAACTATTTAACTAAAATAAGTAGAGTGTCACCTGATCCTGGTATACTTCTTAATGGAGATAAAATACAAACTGTCAATCAGTATAATGTTTGGGTTAATATGAAATTCACAGCTCTGCTTTGATAAAGCTGAAAAAAAAACCTCCTAATTGTAGTTTGCATACATATTTTCTATTGTATATGTATTGTGTGCTTCTTGTGTTTTTACATCATGGCCAGGGGACTACAGATGAAAACTGGCCTGTGGCTGATTCTTTCTTATTTAACCATGTGATTAGGAATTTCCAATAAACTAAACTAAAACTAAAAAAGACTGGCAGCTGTATAATGTCCTTGAAAACAGAGTTGCAGATTTTTTTTCAAGATTTAAAAAACGAATCGAAATGAACCGAATTGGATTGAACTGGATCGATCGTTTAATGTTTTTTTATGAATCGTTCCTGAATCGGATCGTAGCATGTGAATCGAGATATGAATCGGATCGTTATGTGAGTGAATCATCACACCCCTAATATATATATATTTTAGAGGTGTGAAGTTTATAATCTAGAAAATGTTCTAGCATTTGGGAGTCACAAAGACTGACCTGGGGTCAGGCGATAAAGCTCCGATTAGCCCTTGTTGCTTGGACGTTTTTATATCCTGGGAGATGGCAGAAAAGTAGCTTGCTCGTACATCATAATAATTTTTAGATAACTTGAAGATCGGGCCTCAGAGGTTTTCATTTTGAAGCCAAAACATTGTAAACAAACACACTCGGGAAATATTTGACCATTTGAAACGACACTGCATCTACCAGACTGAGCCCGTCTGGTAGATGCAGTGAGAGGGTTGCGGGAATTAGTAGTTCCACTCCTGAAAGATGAATGAAATTTCAATTTCTTTTATCTCTCAACTGACGTTGATCTCCTCCGCAGTAATCTTTTACAGAAAATACATTATGTTTGCATTTTTCACAGGTAGTGTGAAGGACAAGTGAAGGAGACTATCCTGCGGCCCTGAGAATACAAACTGTTGTAAAAGAAAGAAAAAAGAAAGAATAGGAAGCAATGTTAGTGCCTGTGTGTGTGTGTTTGTGTGAAACAAATCCACTTACCAAGGCTCTTGGAGCTTTGTTGCACTGTGATGCAGGGAACCAAGGACTTTAGCTGACACATAGGCACAGTTGCTTTCAGAAAGACAAATGGAGTTTACAAGAGAAGTCATCCACACAGTAATGACTGTCTGAGACAAACAGACAGTTACAACCACTGCTGCCTCATGCTGAAAACAAATACCTAGGATGTTACATTATTGTAATGTGACTGACTGTGAACTGAGGGTTATGGTTTATATAGAATTGCAAAAACTACTTTATGACATGAATGTATATGGGCCTTTTTTTTAGTTTACATCCACCTTTAGGAGTTATGTGATTATGTCATTTTACCCCATATATTTAATAAGACAGTCCTCCATCATTCTGATGTCTATCATTAAAGCCCAAGTAGATAAATATATTATCAAACTGATTTATGCACCTCTTTAAAAACGTGTTATGATAAAAAAGACATAAATGATTAACGTATTATATTTAATCTTGATATCTTACTTTGATTAATCTATTAGTGCATCAAACTACATGTAAAAACACACTTTGCATTAAGGGACCAACTGTAAAACAATTCAATCTTTTGATATTGTAAAATAAATTCACCTAATTTAATAAGTAATAAGATGCTGTATTTAAACCAGGTGCAACATATACAATAAATCTTGGTGAAATAATCTCTGATTGAATCTGTAGGAAACCAATGAGGCTGGAAGTGATACTGCAGCTCAATAAACACCGGTCAGTATTTGCATATATATATCCAAACTATTATTGATTTTAATGAATTCCCTCAACCAGGGACCCCAATCTTTAGAACTACTACTTGCCATTGGTAATCCTTACTATAATATGTGCCTAAACCCTCTGTTAAATCTGAAAGGCTGTATTTTGATACTTTAAGCTTTAATGTTAATCTGTAAACTATATAAATCATATTTTATGTATTTTTTTATCTACAAATATGTGCATAATGTTAATAATAATAATAATAATAATAATAATAATAATAATAATAATAATACAGTAACAATTTAACTCCTTCTTTTTTGCTGCAGTTGGTGGCCTAGCAGTTAAGGAAACGGACTTGGGTCCGCAAGGCCCCCGGTTCAAATCCCTCTACCTTATTATCACTGAGATCCACTGAGCATGGCGCCGTCCCTACTCACAGCTCCCCCCGGGTGCTTAAAGCTGCCCACTGTTCACTTTGGTGATGGGTTAAATGCAGAGGAGACATTTCATT
The DNA here is from genome assembly GCA_016785265.1 of Paraplagusia blochii. NCBI lineage: Eukaryota > Metazoa > Chordata > Actinopteri > Pleuronectiformes > Cynoglossidae > Paraplagusia > Paraplagusia blochii. The sequence goes on along the minus strand of JAFBJS010001430.1, from coordinate 10,920 downwards.
GTGTGCTGTGGTGTGAATCACAACGTTACCATGACAAGGAGCTGGCTTTCCTTCCTTCTTTATTTCCATTTGCCAATTTTTCAGGGGTAGCCAGTTTACTGTCTCCGTTGTTCCTTCCTCCCTGCATCCATCCATCTCCACTTTGGCCTTCCTCATTGCATCCTATCTGGTAGCCCCATCTCTAGCATCATTCTCCTACCAATGACTCTACTGTCCCTGAACATGCCCAAACCATTTCAATCTGGCTTCTCCAAACCTTCCTGTCTATGTTGACAAATCAATTCCAAGTGAATTTAAAACAAAGACATTCCGTGTCTTGTCTCTCTTTGCAGGTGAGCACATGAAAACAAAAGTGACCTTAAAAACAGCTACATAAACACATACATATTGAACCCCTGCCTATGATCCACCCAACCAGCATTTCTTTTAACTACAAGGATGAGAATTTTTGGATGTTTGTACAGACCACTGAGGAAACAGGTTACCTGAACTTTGGTCAGCTGATAGCCCCCATTTCACTCTTATGGCTAGTGCTCTAAAGTGTTGCATTTGTATTAGTTAGCAAATCATTCCTGAATGAGTCCTGAAGCAATGGCAGCACGGAGAAAATTTTGTCGAAATGAAACCTCTTCAGGCACACTATGGGTGGTGCTGTCTCTCTTTTAACAATATGTGCATTCCTTCTTCAGGATTTTTTTTTTTTTCACGGGGGAAGGTAGGATCTGTCATTTTACCTTTTCTCTCTGTCTCAACACACACTCTTCCTCTATAATTTCTTATCTGTTGTTGTTTTATATCTTTCAATATATTTTTCTTACATTCATGTTTGTAATGTGTAACCCAGCCACTAGGGAGCACAAGCCAGTGTGTTGTGTCGGGTTTTCTTCGACAAAGACGTGGTTGGACTCAAATGCAAGACTAGCTGACTCTTCTTAGGTGTTCCAATATTTATTTAACAAACAAACTAAAGATTAACTAAAGATACCACTTTACCATGTACATAAACTCTTAGCTCTTAATTTCAAAATGGTTTGGCTACTTAAGCCCAAACCAAAACCTGACAGAAGAACATACAACTTCTTCTGCTTGTCCGTTGCTGAGTCGCAGTGGTGGCGCCATAGGCAGTTGACGCCACCCAAATGACATTGCACCATATTGTGAGCCTGCCTGTGTGTGGTTAGCCCACAATAAGTGATGTGGGTTGGGATGGTGCTGTGGGCTTCAAACAGAACATCTCAAAACATCATATCCAAACAATACAGATCCTAACAAGACAATGATCCTACGAAGACAGAGTGACAGAGTGGAGAGGGGTATATATACTAAGGGCACCAGGTGACACGAGTGAGACTAATGACATAGTTGACTGTGATGACGCCGATTACCCAATAACAGACAACAGCAGAGAAAGGGAAAGACACAGACACACAGACCTCACACAGTGTTTTTTTAGTGCCGGGCCCAAGCCAGGATAAATGGTGAGGGTTGCGTCAGGAAGGGCATTCGTCGTAAAAGAACATTTTGCCAAATCTAAGATGTGAGACAACAAAAAGATTTCCATACCGGATGGGTTGGGGCCCGGGTTAACAACTATCGCCAACAGTGCTGTTAACCTACAGGGTACTGTTGGAAATTGGACTACTGTTGGTCGAAGACAAGAATGCTAGATATGGAGCTACTATGTAAGAGATGAAGAGGAAGGCCAAAGAGGAGATTAAGGATTTGGTGAGGGAGGACATGGAGGTGGTTGGAGTTGGAGTTGAGGAGGCGGAGGACAGGGTGAGATGGAAACTGTTGACTTGCTGTAGCAACCCCTGAAAAACGGGATAAGCTGATAGGAGAAGAAGATGTTTGTAATGTGTAGATAGCGCCTGAGTTTTAGTTTACATAATAATGATAGTGTGAGGCACCAGTGGTGGCCTGGCAGTTAAGGAAGCAGCCTGGGTTCCGGCAGTCTTGCGGCTTGAGTCCACTCAAAGCGTAGCACCGTCTTGCCCAATATAACTTCACCAGAGACTGCAACTCATCAACAAATAAGAGAATGAAATGAATAAAAGAATGAAATAATAATAATATATTGCTGGAAGGTGAGAAAAATGTGAAAAGATACAAAAAAATAAAAGATACAAGCAAATCAACTAATAAGGGCCACTGTGAAACTTGTCGATGGGGTTCCACTGTATATATACAGAGGATTTCTCTCTTTACATTAATAAATGCATATTTATTCAGACTACCACTGGCTGCACTCTTGAGTACACACAGATGGATGACAGGATGAGGTCAAAAAGAGGCACAGACCATTTTTGCTTTGCTGCAGGTGAATAATTTCAGTTTGGCCTTTTCTCTCAGGATATTATATAAATATAAACAGTGGTGCCTCAGCTTTCAAACGCCTCAGCCCTCGACCAACTCGACCAAAATTCTCAAGAAAAATTTGCCTTCACTTTCGACCAAATTTCAACTTCCGAACGGCCTGTGTCGAGAGAGCATTCGGGCAGCGGCGCTTGGCACACAAATAGACATACGACCAGTGCAGCTTTTGATTGAATTATTTTTTATGGGAAAAATATTTTAGACCTCTACCAAATCAGACCTCGACCACCAACCTGGGACAGATTAAGTTTGAAAGCTGAGGCACCACTGTATATATATACATATATATTTATATGTATTCCTTGAACTTTTCCAAATTTTCTTTCCAGACCAGTGGTATGCAAAACTATCCACGCGCCCTTGGTCAATTTAATACCTTGGTCAATCACCTTTTGGTCGTATGTCTCTATCTGATCTGCACATCTAGATACTGACATTTTAGTTCATTCTTCTTCGTAAAACAGCTCAAGCTCAGTCGGATTAGTTGGATAGCATTTGTAGAAGGCACTTTTTCAGGTCCTGCCACAGATTCTCAATTGTATTTAGGTCTGGACTTTGACTGGGTCACTCTAACACAACAATATGTTATGTTTTGAACCATTCCATTGTAGCCTTGGCTTTTTGTTTACGATTGTTGTCCTGCTGGAAATGAATCTCAGCCCCATTCCCAGGTCCTTTGCAGATTTTCTTTCAAGATTGCCCCTATATTTGGTTCCATCCATCTTCCCATCAACTCTGACCATCCTCCCTGCCCCTGCAGAAGCTCCTCCAGAGCATGATGCTTCCACCACCATGTTTGACAGTGGGGATGGTGGGTTCGAGATGATGTGCAGTGTTGGTTTTTCACCACACATAGTGTCTTGGTCTCATCTGACCAGACCACCTTATTCTACATGTTTGCTGTGTCCCTGACAGCTTCTGGCAAACTCTTCCATAAATGCCAGATTTGTGCAGTGCACTACTAAAAGTTGTTGTATGGACAGATTCCCTCACGTGCTGTGGATCTCTGCAGTTCATCCAGAGCCACCATTGGCATTGTGGCTGCTTCACTGATTACTGCTCTTCTTTTTGGTCTGCAAGATTAGGTGGCCGACGGTGTCTTGGTAAGTTTCTAGTTGCTTTCCATTTCAGAAGATGAACTGAACAGTGCTCTGTGAGATGTACAAAGGTTGGGAAATCTTTTTAAAGCCTAACCCTGCTTTAGATTTCTCCACAACTTTATCCGTAACCTGTCTGATTTGTCCCTTGAACATCATTATGCTGTTTGTTTCCTAATATTCTCTTAACACGTCATTTAACAGGTGTATTTGTACTGAGATTAAATAATACACAAGTGGACTCTGTTTAGTCAGCATTCAATCATCAGGCAACTCCTTAAGGCAATTTGATGCACTCAGAGAAAAGGGGGCTGAATACTTTTGCACACCACACATTTCTTCGTTTTTTATAAAATAAAATCATGTAAAATTTTCATTCCACTCCACATTTGTATGCCACTTTGGTGCCATGTTGGTGTTTCACATAAAATTCCAATAAAATAAATTCATGTTTATAGTCACAATGTGGCAAAGGTGGGAAAGTATAAGGGATATGAATACTGTTGCAACTGTATCCTGTCCCAGAAAAATGACTCGACTTTAATCACCTGAATGGAGACTTCCGCATGCCCACAGATGTCTCTGCAACTACAGCGTGACCTCAGCTAGATAAAACTCCAGGGATCTCACCGGCTGTCACATCCCATTGCATCACAATTATGGTTGGTATGGTCCTGTAGGGAATGCCCTTTTCCTTGACCTATGTGTGCTTTCTCTCTCCTCTGAGCAAGATGGAATACGAACCATATGGGATTCAGGCATCCAGCAGAGGAAGCATCTGTCTTAAGGACTGGTCATATGTAAATAAATTCACATTAACATGTAATAAGGGGAGCTAATATTTTAATTTAAGCAGATTTGGAGGGAGAAATGTTTTCTGTTTTTGTTTTATTTCAGTACATTTTTATCTATCTAATATACACACACACAAAAACACACATATATACATTTTTATATAGTCATGGAAAAAATTATTAGACCACTCTTTCTTTAATTTTTTGTCCATTTAAAAGTCTGCTTCCACTTAATCGACATTAATCTGGACAAATATAATAACAACAAAAAAGGCTCATAATTAAGTTTAATTTCAGAGCTGATTTCTGGCTATTTTGTATGGTTTTATTAGTGACAAAAATGACAAATCACTTCCGTTCCTACATCACTAGCAATAACATTGTTTTCAATGACTGTATACTTATCGGAAAATTATGACAAATGACAAAGAAATGTAATTTTTAATCTCTCAGTTGTTACATCTCTAGGTTTTAAATCCCTTCTTGATATACATTTTTAAGCTTACAAATCAATACATGCTGTGCATACATGGGGATATATTGCATTTTTTCTTAATTTACTGTAATTCTTCTGTAGTTCTTTCACCTTCCTTCATGTCCTAGGCTCTGTACACTGAGACATTTTCCAGAAAATTTTACATTCACTAGATATTGCCTCTAGGCCTTGACTTTGGCTCTGAGGCAATGCTTAAGTCATTAGTGTAAAACTCTAAGGTTCACCTCCTGGGCAACTTCGAATCCTGTTAGGGCAGTTGGCTTTCAGTGGACTCACCACCTGCAGGAAGGTATGGTGTGGTGCAATGTGATTTGGGTGACAGTTGTGATTTGGGTGACCCATTAACAGTTAAGCTGGCGAAAATGCATGGATGGACATGGATGGACTTAAAACATTAAAATAAATCAAGTATACAATATATTAAGTGATTCATATATTGCATACTTAAAGCAAAACATAAAATTTGCCAAGGAGATCCGTGTATAGGCCAAGTAAAAATGTGGGCTGAATGGGTAATTGCATTGGTTTTTTGTGGTCTAGGGGAACAATAACACATGTGATTAGATCTGGAACTCATTTGTGGACTCAGTGAAGGGAAGGGTTTTGTTTGAAGGTGGTGTATAATATTTTCACTGAACAACATTAATGTTGCTAATTTACATATTGCATACTTACTGTTGTCCCTTGTTTTGGGATTTATTGTGTTAATTAAGGAAACAATCCAATTCAACAACAACAACAAAAAAAAAGATGGTTATACCTTCTCTCTAGAATTAAAATATGGATTAAACTGTCAGTTCAAGGTTGCACTATCAACAGCAGATATTTTAGTTTGAAGTAATTTTAAAAGCCTCTGGCCTATTTGCTTGGGAACAGACAGATTCTAAAGGTTTCTGATAGTGTCAATAATATGGCAAACCTTCTTTAGATACATTTAAATTTTAAAATTACTATTTGATTGGATAAAGTATTCTCTTTGAATTGCTTGGGAGGAATAGTTACATCAGTCTCAGAGTGTAGATGCTGATGTCTGCACTGTTTAGTTTCAGCTCTCAGTTTAGTTACTCCCGGAGGAATGCATTACATGAAAAACAACAGCAGGAGTAGGAGTTTTATACTGGAATGATAAAAAAACTCAGCTGCTTGTTTCTGCTAATGCAGCAAGGCAGACAATACTACTCATATCACAAACTCAAACTAAGGTTTATTAGACAAGACTGGGGACAGTACAAAAAACTTGCACTAACAGAAAAACTGGAGGGTTGTAAAAGAAAAAAGGTTTTGCATTATTTTACCATACAGCTGACTGACAAAAAAAAACCTCACTGACCTTTGTGTATCACTGTTTAACTCAAAGGAGTGTAATGAATAAAGGAATAAAGGAACTGTTTTGTATTCAGCAAGTTCAAACATCACACAGATGACTGGTGATGAATTAAATATCAATTACAGCAGAAAAGCAGGACATGCTTTTTTCACATGATTCTTGTGTGTTAGCGATGATAAAATATGGCAACACTGATTGTGTGAACAGAGAAAAATTATCTCTTCTTCATCTTTGACCATTTTGTGGATATTTTACATTCCAAGACAGTGACTGGGCTATCCATGACTATCCATTAATCTTTCTTTTACTGATGTACAATCTTGGGAAAGAATTTTTCCAGAATTATATTGGATATTGTCTAAGTGTTTTACTCTTTCCCTCTCAGTTTCACAGAGACGGACAATGCTCCTAAATATAGTCACTGTACATGACTAGGTTGTCCAGTCAACCCAGTAAAGCCAAACTAGAAAAAGAAAATGCAAGAGCACAGATCCACAAATGCACAAAAACTAATATATAATTATTATATATTAGTGTATGAGGATATTCACACACACGTACATATCTATCCACATAGATACAAACCCACATGTACATATGTATGCGTGTATACATATATCCATACACATATGTATACAGTATATTGGTAATTTATGTAAATACACATACACAAAATACATACACAAGCCACCTAAGCCCACGTGTATCCATTGCATATGAACGCGCGCACACACACACACACACACACACACACACACACACACACACACACACACACACACACACACACACACACACACACACACACACACACACACACACACACACACAATCTTCACTCACATAACGATACGTTTTCTTATCCCAATTCAAAGGCTATGATCCGATTCAGGAATGATACATAAAAAAATTTGCAACTTTGCTTTCAACAACACTATACAGCTGCCAGTCGTTTTTAGTTTGAGTTTAGTTTATTCACCCTTAGAGAGCTGTGAATTTAATATTAACCCAAGATATTTATACTGATTGACAATTTGTATTTTATTTCCCTTAACAAGTATATCAGGATCAGGTGACTCTCTACTTATTTTAGTGAAATACATGCAGTTTTAAAAAGGTTAAGCTGTAGACAGCACTCCTGTAACCTGATTGTCTCACAGGACATTGTTTTGTAATATAACGAGCGATAGATTCCGTCATTGCCCTGGACTTTGACGAGTTATTGCCGAACTGGTTGGAAAAACTTTTCTATTTTATTCTGTCCGCTCCTCTGACTACCGGTGGTTCCTGCTGTGCCAGCGTCATCGTCACCCACTCTGCCGTCAACCCAGGTGACCGCTAAGGTTTGTTAGACCTCCATTATGTATTAGATTGTCGATCTACAGAGTCGGCAAATCTATCATTCCATCCTTGAAAAAAACAAATTATGTTCAAACCTTCAATTTTAAAAGAGAAACACTGTAAGTTTCGTCTATGTTTTCTGCTATGTTGCTAAGATCAGAGTATTACCCACTACCTGAACTACAATCAAATCAACCCATGTCAAAGTTCAAACGCCAAGTGACACAACCTCCATATACACGTTTTAATAGATGTACGTATATACAGTGGTGCCTCAGCTTTCGAACTTAATCCGTTCCAGGTTGGTGGTTAAGGTCTGATTTGGTTGAGGTTAAAAAAAAAGCTGCACTGGTCGCAGGTCTGTTCGTGTTGAATTAAGAACGCACGCGGTTTGGCTTGACTCGCTGAGCACGGCTGCCCAAATGCTCTCTCGGCTTGACTCGGCTTGGCGCTGGCCGCTCGAAAGCTGAAATTTGGTCAAAAGTGAAAGCATATTTTTCTCGAAAAGGGTTGAGTTGGTTGAGGGCTGAGGCATTCAAAGGTGAGGCACCACTATACAGTATGTGTCTATGGGCCAGCTGTTCTAGTGGGAGGAAGCGGTCAATGTCGCGTCTATGTCTAAAAGTCAATTTGTGGGCGGGGTTCTGGAGCAGGAAACCGATCCACGGACAAAAATCCAAACCATCAGACAGTTTTACTGCATTTTCGATCAATCAATCATCCAAAATGATATACATACCTGGCTGCAGTAAAAATAAAATTAGTTTTGACAAACCAGAATGTGTGGACCTAAAGACCTTTACTGAAAAATAAATTTCTCTCTCTTCTCTTCTTCACATACATTTTGTGAAATAAGTGTAGCCCTGTTGGTTTTTACAGTTGCTATCTTTTACAGTCTAGGTTCGAAAGAGCAGCTGAAATTGAATTTGCAAAGGTTTAACAGACCACGGGCACATATATTGGGTAAACTGCCGGCTTTATATACACAGATTATATATATAGTAGAACATAGACCATTGAACTATTATACAATACGAAATAAAAGGCTTTGGAACATGTATCCCTTGGAATATCAACAATAACTGGTCATGTGTGAAATTAAATGTTTTTTAATTTTAGGTTGTTCAATATTTAATCTAATTTTAGGCCTATTTTAAAGTTTAGTCTATTTCTCCTATTTTTAATTCACTGGACCAGTGATATTAAGCATTTGAACATAATACAATTTCCACGGTTAATACAGATATTCTACACAATAGGGTATAACAACGACATGGAAATCTCCCCATTACAAAAAAAGTCATATGTATATATAGTCTTATCTCTCAAAATAAGTAGATATCACCAGTTCAATAATCCTCAGTGTATGGAAGGAAATTATCACAGTCCTACCACGAATCCAGAATATTCAAAGTGTAGGATATTTATCGAATCAATAGACATCCTCGCTGTCGTTCTCCTTTGGGTAGCTCGCCATCTTAGGTCTCGGTTTCGATGTTGCACAGGACGTTCATCACCGGTATAGAAAGTTCTCGAAACTCTTGCTCCACGCTCACTCCAAGTATCATGGAAATACAGAATACTGCAACCTCCTCCAACACGGAAAAAGCGATAATCTCTTTAAAACCTCAATTATCTTGACTTTTCTCACGGTTCTCTTTCTCGTAGCGTCCATCTCCTACGGCTTGTTCTTCTTTCTTTCTTTCCCTCTTATCCAACTTTTTTCTTCCCAGAAATCTCGGCTACAGGTCCTTGATTGGCTGCAACCTCTACCCTCATTAGGGATCATTTACAAATTAAATCACCCGTACACTTAATAAGGGACCGTAAACAAGTTACAATAAAACCAAAAGTGCAAACACTAAAATAACACGTTTCACTTATTACCAATGTTTTATTGTTTGTTTAATTAAACTATCAATTGATAACCATTAATATTTGCTATTTGTTCATACCTATTTGTTAGTTAACCTTTTTATTTTAGATGGATATTTATTAAAGTTATTTTATTATTATTACTAAAACTTATCTACCGATTTAAGTTTCTCTTTTTTTTCTTGCTATTATCTATTTATGGTTATAATAACCTGGGTTACATAAGCCCTGAAGCAAATGCCATCTTTGTGTCAAGGATGTGCTCTCACCTAGGAAGGAATCTGATAAGCTACTTTTCAAGAGTATCTTTTTCCTATTAAGCTGCAGCACAAAAAAAGCAGCACATGTCAGAAAAAACTGCTAACAGAATAAAACTTAAGTTATATTAAATGAATAGATCCTTGTTATTTTAATAATATAACTTTAAATCAAAACAGTAACATTGATGGAAAACATGTCTTGGTGGGGCTGTGCCATGTTGAGTCAGTTTTAGTCATTTTCCTTGTAGATAGTCCTGTAATGTCTCCTATATGAATAGAATATATATATATATATATATATATATATATATATATATAGTTCTAATTGTTATCAATTGGACTCAAGAAAAAAAAAATGAGGAGGAGAATTAAAGTATGCATTATTAACATCAGACATGAAAAACTTTAATTATACTGAATTGATGACTGATAAAATCAGTTGCTTGCTTCACAGACCCAACAAGGTACTTCAAGGGCAAGTGGACATAGTAGGTTTCTTCAAGTTGTTTCACTTCTTAACCAAGAGGGCTCTTTTGTTTTATCTTACTACACTGGGGTTCTGGTCCAGCCTCAAAGACGCTCCAAAAAGCCCTACCTCCAAACAAACAGAGCAACGTTATATCGCAGTACGCAGTCTTCAACGCAGGGATTCTGTTAATAGTTTTGAAATGTCTAAACAGCCTTGGGCCTCAATGCTTGTCTGACTAGATCTCCACCCTTGTAAACATCCCAAATGTTAGATTAAAAACGGTGAGGCGCCCTTTCAGTATGCAGTCCATGCCTCTGGAATGCCAGAGGGACTCAGGGCTGCAGAGTCTGTTGATATCTTTAAAAGACTCACCTTTTTCGCCTTGCTTTTAACTAAAAAGGGCCAGGCGAAAAAGGTGCTTCTCTACTTCCAGTGTTCTCCTTACATCTCGGAGAGCTCACTGCACTAGGGATGGACCGTGGGAGGCTTTGTGGGGGTTGAGTGTTGCCACTGAGGACGGGGTCTCCGTGAGTTACGCTTGTGTTTTTTGCTATGGTACAGGTCTTGCTGGCCTTTGGAGTATTGCCGCCTTGCCCTCTGCTTGGCTTTAGGAAACCATAATGTAACACAAAGAAATGGGTGCCTGTGTTGTGATATACCAATTAATTAATGACGGCGTTATATTGTTGAGGCATTCCTAAATGAAAGTAAACAGCATATAAAAATTGTTTTGCATTTGAAACTAATCATGTCATGAAAGAACCTTTATCATATTTACAGTTTTATACACATTGATTACTTTTACGTCAGTAACCACAAGGGGTGCACAAATTAGCTGGGCACAAATTAATGGCTTTTAAGGCATCAGTTTCAATGTGGTGGACT
>JAFBJS010001429.1:32396-45468 GCA_016785265.1 Paraplagusia blochii | reverse complement strand
CTAAAGAATATAAAGTGAGAAGGTAGAACCATTTAGTAATTTTGATTAGTCATTAATAAATCATAATTGAATCTTTTCTTCTTCTTCTTCTTCTTCTTTTTTTTTTCACAATTTATTGTTTTTCATGGGAAGTAATGGAAAATCCTTGCGAAAACATGTTTTTTTTTTAATAATTTCCCGAAGTATACTCCAGAGGGATTAATAAAGCTCTATCTGTCTGTCTATCTCTCTGACTGTCTGTCTGTTTGTCTGTCCATCCATCTATATTTAACAGGGTTGTTCCTGATAATCTTGCTAAACAAAATGTCATCATCTTTTTGCGCTTTTGCAGTACATAAAACAATAAATGTGTGAATGAATGAAGAAATTCTAGGGTTTAATAATATGTATTAATTTTTCTATATATACACAACACAATCCAGTCTCATCCTGTCACCCCTTAGCTCTGACCCTCTACTTCCTCCACCCTGACACCACCCTCTTCTTCTTCACCTCTCCCAGCAATGACCCCTGCTCTAAGTGGTTAGACCTCATGTGTTTAGCCGTCGTCCTCTCACTCCCTGGTTACATTTCTCACCTCTGCACCTGTCTTACTTTTATTTACAGACAGGTATTCTCTCCCGCTGCTACCGACCTTTACTCCTCCTCTTCGCCGTCGACCTCCAACTCTCCTCATCTTACTCCCTCCAAAGTGATGCTCTAAAAGTGCACTTGTGTGCACCGAGACCTTTGGCATACTGCAGCACTTTGTTCTTGGCAGGAATGTTTCGTGTGACTTTCTATAAATAACATCATCATTAAAAAATCGCTAAAGAAAGCGTGTGTGGCTTCTACATGACTTAATTATGATCACAGTTAGAGCAGATCCGCCTCGGGGTGATTTAACATTATCATACGTGTGGCTTCCTTGTACTCACGCCACTTAAAAAGTGCTGATTTGACAGGGAATAAATATTCACTGGAAAACAATCTACATAATTTATATTTTGAATAATGGATCGCCTAAACATCAACCATCTTAGACTCCTGGCTGAGCAAAAGGGTTTGACGAGAATACACGTGTACAGTTATACTTTAGTACTGGAATTTTCGGAGTATATTAAATAAATTGATAGAATCAGATGATTGATCTTAAAAACAGGCAAATTCAGAAAACAAAGATTGTTTAATATATTGAAGAAACCTATCAAGTTGTTGAAAAGTTAGTCTCATCCTGTTAGACAGTCAGACCACTGCAGATGTTCATAAAGGACGGAAAACCAGGTTCCTGGTTACAGGGGGGCAGACTGAGCTGTGACAGCTGCTACGGGCTGGGCTGAAAGAAAACTAACCTGAAGCTAAATGCTAAAAACATGAGGGTTGGACTCGAACAGAGGAGCAGCTACAACTGTTCTTCAAAAATAATTCCCAATATATGCAATTATCAACAATTCTAAATGTGTAAACTGTGCAATAACTAAATAAATTAGGTTTTTCATAAACATAATAGTGATATTTCAAAATAAGGGCAGCAGTGGAGGCCTAGTGGTAAACTTAGCTGACTTAGGTCTACAAGGCTTCAGGTTTGAATCCGACAGCTTTGTACAAAACAATCCATCCATCATATGCCATTTTCACACTGGCACTTAATTCGGTATTCGCTGCGAGGAGAAACCAGTTTCGCGCCCCGTTTGCGTTCACATTACAAACTAATGCGCATTCGCTCCTCAACTAATACGCATTAACGAATCTAGTCGGGGGTTAGATACCGAATTAACTAATACGGGTGTAAAGCAATAAAAAGTAAAAGCGGCATTATTAGGAACAGGATTACAAAACACTTCCTCATATTTTCTCTCCTTATCTTCTTCATTCGTTCTTTGTCTCCTTCTTGTCGCCTTGATCTTTCTTTAACCTGCTCCATTTATTCCTCAAAATTGCACGTGCGTTTGTTGACAGAATCCATGTTGTATAAAACCGCTTATTAACGAGATATCGTTATATAACAACGTGATCAAATTGAAACTGGACCATGGTTAGACTAATGCGCATTCACTCCCTTATTGTGTGTGAATGCAAAGCGGGTATCGAATGTGCAGCGAATACCAAATGAAACTGAATGTGAATGCAAAGTGATTCAAATGTGATTATTTAATACGGGATCGATTCCCTATTTCCTACTTCAGTATTCGATTCCAAATTTAATGAGAAAATGGTGATAGTCTGCTTACCTGAGACTGCGACAGCCACCCAAATCACACTCCACTACAGCCTCCATCATGAAACTTCAAGAGAAGGCACCCATTGGAAGGCACCTGCCTTAACTAGAATTTGATCTTATCCATGAGTTGAACCCTGGAGTTCCACACCAATGAGAGAGAGTTCCTGAGCCAAAACTCCCAAAAGGCAATGAATGTTGCAGTGAGCCTAGTGATTAAGGGAGAGGACCTGGGTCAGCAAGACTCCCGGTTCAAATCCACCATGACTGGGTTGCCACTGAGGTGCTCTGAGCATACCACTGTTCTAACCCACATACATTTCAGTGGGCTCTCCACCCACAGGAAGGCTCACAGTCGGGTACAGTGTGATTTGGGTGGCAGATAAAACAATGAGGATGAATGCATGAACTAATCTTGCTGTTGATGCCACTGTTAAACATTATCACAGTGACACTTCAACTAGTCAAACATCGCAACACATCATTTTCCATTTAGTGATGTGTTCATCTGCAGTGATGCTGCCCTCTGTTTGCCTTTTTCAATTTTTTCCATTTCTTTGGAAAAAAAATGAAAACTCTGCATTACTGCGGGTTCCACCACAAGCTGGTTTTGATGAAGACTCAGTGAGAGGAGGAAGAACTACCGTGGTCTAACATTAGCAGGCTTGTGCTCTTTTATGCTGAGATGCCGTTGTGTTTGTTTCCTTCCTCGTATTTTCTGAAAAGAGAGAAGAAAGGCCAGAACGCAGTGTTGAGTGTGAGCCTGTTATCCCTGTTGAACAGCTGCTTTGCACAGACAACGCACAGACGGCCCGTTGCCGAACCGAGCCTTGTTCTGCTCCGCGATTGTTTTCCCATATCAAAAGGCTGCAGAGAATAGAGCTTTATAAGCAAATTGCATTACGCTGCATAATTACCAGACATTATGCAGCATCATTTGTCATTCGGCGCTAAAAAGCTCATCAGACAAATGTTTGGTCTCCGACTTGTTCCTTCATTTGTAATCATGTGGAGTTTCCTTTCAGAAATGAAACGCGGTCTGTCCAGTCGTTTGTTCTAGAATTATCTTCACTTCTTATTTTATTTATTTATATTTTGCTTTTTTTGAAGCAAAGCTCCTAAATTTAGAAAATTAAACTTTTTGTGCAGGAAAACAATCTCCACAGAAAATGTGCACAGAAAATATCAACTAATATTTTTTTTTTTCATAAAATTAAACGAGTTTAACCTGGCCTGGTTATTTCCTAGTTGTATAAATTCTATTTTCCATTATTTTTGTGCTCATGATGATGATTAATCTGTTATCTTAAAGAAACACTTTCTTGGAGAAAATATCCTGTAAATTTGGATTCAAACTTGTTTTTAGTCCGTTTCTGTTTTTGTCACTTCACTCTAACACCTCGAGACCAGTGAATATGGAGACTGACAATATTATTTGGAGGCGATTGTAGACTGACAGAACGACATATTCTGTTGGGACTTGAAGTAACAGCATGCGGTTACTGACGTGACTTTGTGAGTGTGGGCGCCGCTAAATGAGGAGCTGAGGAACCGTAGCTCCTGCTGCTGTGGGTAAATCAGGAGAGTCCTGCAGGCCTGCGCTGAACACACTCACCAGTCTGTGGGCCTGGAGGCCTGTGGGCAGACAGAAACGTGTGTGTTTGTGTGTCTGTCACAGCTGAGATAACTTTGTCGGATTTGTGTAGATTTGTTTTGTTTTGGTTTTTTTTTTAGCGTCAGGAAATCTCTGCTCTTTCAGAGATGTGAGAATCGTCTGTGTGGAACAACCTGTCACTGTTCAACACTTTCTGTCTTTGCCTAAACTTTTTTTGGCAACATATAAATGTGTAAATGTTTCTGTATTTATACTACAAAAAGGTCTGTGTGATCCACACACTCTGCATTAAAAAATGGCAAGAATCAGAGGCTGTGTATTGGAATATTCTACTACAGTGGCAGCAGTCTCCACCACTGCCACCCAAATCACACTGCACCATACTGTGAATTTATGTGGGTGGGGATGGTGCTTTGCTAAGGGCACCTCTGTGGCAACCCGGCAGCTGGCGGTTTCGACATCTAAACCACTTATCCACCACTGCCGCCCTGTATCGCAATATTTTCTAGAAATTCTACATCCCAATTTTTTTTTTTCCAAGACCACCTGCTGATTATAAGATATCAAACAGTAATGACTGCAGTAATGAAACATGGTTCAAAGACAGGGTTTCTGGCTCAGCTGAGGGTTGGAGGATATGGAGATGCCAAGATATTCACTTGGAAGACAAGGAAGGACAGGGTCAGAGAGATCATTTTAAGGTTTTGGAGATGAAATCAGAGAGGTAGGGTGGAAATGGCTTGGACATGAGTTGAGGAAAGGGAGAGTTGGATAAAGGATGTTAGATACTAAGCTGGCAAAAAAAGCAGGAGTGAAAAAAAATAGACCAGTGTCAATCCACATGGGCTGAATTACATTTTCCATTTAGTTTAGTTCTTTGGGTTAAGAGTAAAAATTCCTGGCTGTGTTGGATTTTTCTTTTTTTTTTTTCACTCATTCTCGAAAGTTGAAGCTGTCTCCTTGCCCCAGGTGAGGTCTTAACCTTGATTTAACCTGCCTAGTTCCAGATGAAGACCTTTTAGACCAGGTCCCATGTTATCGTGCTTTAATGAGCACAGGTACCTGCACCTCCGGCACCTCCTGCACCTCCTGCTCCTTCCTACCTGTCGCGGTGGATTGATTGGTGACTTTGAGGCGGCACAGCTGTGAGCCAGGAGAGAAAGTTTCCAATCAACTCATCAAAGTTTGTGTTATCCAGCCTTTGGCAGACTGATTATCACTAAAGGAACCATCTGCTGGTGGGATCTGGACTCCCATCACAGCTCTGTGTAATTTACCAAAGTGAGTTTGTCTCTCCCATCACAAAATCACTGGATCCAGGGGGACGGACCGCAGCACTGCACAACAGAGGTGTGTTTCTCAACCGAATGGAGATGATGTGTTCAAGACCCTTCTATGCTGCGCTCTCTGTATCAGTCAATTAATGGACTCAGATATTAATCAGGTCCTGAAAATTGGATTGGCTCACAGAGAAGTGACTGTGTCCTGTGTTCATTGGAGAACAGTGTGAGCCTCTCACTCTGTGCTCTGTTAGAATTCTGTTCAGGAATGGACCAGGATGTTAACATCCTCCCTTGTTGATGCCTCTTCCTCCGGTCTAATAATTAAAAGATGATGATTGTGGGACCACTGGGATGATCTCATGTCCATCAAATGTGGAGAAGGAACTGCTTGTTGTCCACTCAGCCCTAAGACTAGTTCCATAAGTTTCATAAGACTGTGGATGTAATTATGTTAAGTTTTGTGGTCTAATTTAGTCGTAAACCCAATTTGTTGTTATATATGTATCTATTAACCAATCATAACTGTTATAATATAAAAAAAGAACAATTATGATTAAAATCTTACATTATAAAAGAAAGAAAATATATAATATTTCTACATTTTTCACATACATACAATGCAAAACAGTATACAATATGTAATTAATCCAATATATTATATAATTAGTCCGTCCATTTCCATCCGCTTATCCTTTACTGGCCATCGGGGGCAGCAGTCTCCACAACTGCCACCCAAACCACATTGCACCATACCGTATGTACCTAGTGGGTGGAGAGCCCACTGGGATTCAACCACCCTGGACGGGATTCGAACCTGCCCAGGAGTTGGACCCTGGAGTTTCATCCCAAAGACAGAGACTCATCGAGTCAACAATTTCCATCTCGCCTCTTCTAGCTTTCTTCCATCAATAGAATCACTGTCTCTCCTCTGAAGATGTCCAAACCATCCCAATCTCACTTCTCTAGCCTTTTCTCCAAACCTTCCTATCTGTGTTGTCCCTCCAATCACCTGGTTCCTGAAAAGAGAACATCAGCATCTTTAACTCCCCCACCTCCAGCTCTGTCCCCTGTCTTCTGTCTATTCCTAGTGTCTCTAAACCATATATCATGGCTGGTCTCACAACTGTCCGGTAAATCTTCTTTATATTATATTATATTATATTATATTATATTATATTATATTATGACTCCCATAATTGACCTGATTATCTTTAAAGCAGGTAACTTGTTAGATTTTATAGTCCAAAAGTCACATCAATGCTTGTGCCTGTGTGTCAGTGTGTGTGTGTGTGTGGATGGCCTGAGAACTGTTTTGAAAGCATTAATCTCACCTGTGCCATTGGAGCGTACAGTGCTGGGCTCAGATTTATTTGGGAGAGAGTTTTAGTGTCTGAATTAAGTGCCGGCTACATCTGTTTGTGCTAATATAACCTGCAGCTTTCAGGATGATAAAACATGTTCATTACCTTTTAAAGTTCACTGGCTTTTTATCAGGGCTGTTTACAGGCCTTTAAGTGCCTTGTTAAGTTGCCCATTAATTCCGACTGTATTGATTGGACTTGGCTGCCGAGCCCTGGCTTAACGTCATATTTCTGAAAACCTCTCTCTTACTCTGAAAAAATGCCTTTATGTTAATTATATCTGAAATGTCGGAGTCTTCTGTTTCATCGTCGGAACATGACTGATCGATAGCGTCTGATGCTTCTCTGAATGTGATCATTCTTTGTGTCGCCGCTGCAATTACAGCTGGCTGGGTATCGACACGCGGCCTTCGCTCGTCTCCAGGGTCTTACGGCGTCTTAGTTGAACCTGTGGAAGCAGATTTAGCCTTCATCCTCTGCTAATTCTACCAGTTTTTCAAGAGCGAGACACCATCCCTGCTCCTTCCTCCTCAGATGTTCCAGTCAATAGCGAGTGCCGACAGCCTGTGATCCTGCTGCTCAGTGATTTTCTGTCATCCTTCCACCAGTTTGCTGGTGTCCACCCACAGTGGTAGAACAATCCATGATGAGAACTTACAGCAACGTCGGGCTGAGTGCAAGACAAAACTTTTCCAGCAGCAGCGGCAGCGGCAGCTGTGACAAGACGGAATAGAAAAACAGAGTCACCTTCACATAGAGTTTGTTCTGTCTCAGTCAGGACCAAGTTTGAGAGAGTGCTACAACTTTTTTTTCCGGCTTCTCCGTGCGCCTCTCAAACATTAAAAAGGTGCCGCTCCTTCCTGTCCCCCTCTCTTCTCTCTCCTTCCTGTTTGCTGTCACATCATGGGCTTGACATAAATATAGACACGTCTTTAGTTCTTCATTTGCTATTTACACTCAGCTATGCCTGGCAGGCAAATATAGTCCTGACACACGTGCACCTGAAAGTGTGACTCGGTGTTCAGCTGTCACACCCACTGATATGCAGAGATGAGTCGACTGCAGCCAGAACCAGGGAGATAAAGTTTATGTCTCTGCACTTTGATTACATTTTTTAAGTGATATTCGGCATTTCAAGCCAATCCATCCAAGCCTTCACAATTAAAAAGTAGCAGATATTTTAGTAGAATGATTTACTAAGGTCCATGTCTGGCACAGTTGGAAAGGAATAAATATAAAGGTGGGAAACAAATAAAATAATAATGATATGGAATAATATAAGATATACTGTGTTGCAAAATAAAACAAATACGGTGGATCAATGAAGGAAAGATCAAAAATATAATCTATCTACACTTTTTCTATCTGTCTGTCTGTCTGTCTGTCTGTCTATCCATCTATCTATCCGTCTATCTATCCTCTATCCATCTATCCATCTATCCATCCATCTATCCATCTCTCTATCTCTTCTGTGACATCAGCATCATCACATTGAGTGCCATAAATCTGTTGGACCTCACTGATATTTAATGGGTCATGTGACCTTATTGAACAGCATTGACAGGTCAGGGTGATGTCAACAGGGTAACTACATCCAGTGTGATTCAGAGCTGTGGGTGGCGCCAGAGGTAGTTTGTGAAAGAAGGTGTGATCAGATCTACTGTATCCACCAGGGTGATGTAGCAATGTGGTCTTTCATTGATTTATTTGGTCTTGGTAATTGGAGGAAGTGTAAAGAGCTGCTAAATGCTAACAGAGCAGAGGTCTCCCTGCTCCGTCATTAAGAGCCTCTTCAGAACTCGTCTTCTCTGAGAAGCAGATCCTTGTCTAACACCAATACCCCGACACACTAACTCCACTCTAATGAGCTCGTCTTTACCTGATCCCTCACTCTTTGTCTCATTACACAGACAAAGCTCTTCTCCCCTTCTGTGTCTCTGTTGTTCTGCTGAGGTGCCTCTCTTTGGTTTTTTTCTGACTCCCTCGGCGGCAGAACCATCTGCTTTGACTCATTTGGATTCAGATGGAGCATGACAGTTGTTGCCGGGACAGCGTTCAAACCAACAACAACACATTTTCCGACTGATATCTGAGGTATCCCCCTCATGTCAAAACCTCCTCTCATTCAAGTCGTGCCAGCAAAACAAACAGATAAACAAACTTTGATCCTACAGCCAATAAGAGCTGACAGTTGCCGAGAACCTGGACAGATCGCCGGTCCATCAGTGGACCAACATGGGGACACAGACCAGACCTCCTCAGAGAGGAGACCTGTGTGCTTCAGATGTTGTGTCACACTCATTCATATTCATCATCATGATGCTGGTGATGATCCATAGGTGGGCTCATGGAACTCACCTTTGGACAATTACTGGATGGTGAAAGAAAACCAACTTTAACAAACCTGCAAATATCCATTCAAATAAAAATAAAATATTAAAATTTACAGGCACTAATATTAGAGTGATCTTAGCACATTTCAGCTTGTTACCAAAACATTTTCTTTTGTCACTAGGACACAGTCAGATATTTAGATAAACTACAAATTATAAAAACATTATAATTAGGGGAGAAAAATAAATAAAGAAAACTAACCACTCTGTTTAGGGTCGTGTGTCTAATAGTATGGATTTGCAGGTTCAGAAAATGACACAAATGTCAGTTGTCAACTTTCAACCAATCACTGTTGTGAATGTTACTGTTAACAGTTTTCTCTTACACCACTGGTTCTCAACGGGTCTCACTCTGGGACCAACTTTTTACTGTGGTCAGTACTCTGCGGCCACACACACACTGGAATTCAAACCAAGCAAATAAATGAAAAAAAAAATTTCTTTTTTTTTTTTAACAAAAAAAAAAAAAAAAGCAGAGTGTGCCTTTCAAAATAAGATATTTTCTAAAACAAATCACATGCTCAACAGCTCATTCACATTATTCTGATTTTTGACCAGCTGTTCATGACCCATTTAGAACAGGTCTGTGACCCACATTTGGGTCGGGACCCATGAGTTGAGAACCGCTGTCTTACAACGAGATGGGACTTAAGAATCACCCAGTGTTTATCCCTTGTTTGAGCTAATGACTACAGGCAATTACTGCATGGTGCTTCCGCCCAGAGTCAGTGTCTCGTGGTTGTCTCCTTCCGATGGACTCATCACCTTCAGGAAGGTTCATGACGGGCTGGTACAGTGCAGACGGGAATTGATGGATTGGCTTCAGCTCATCACATGACTGTTGAAGGAGATGGTATAACACATTTACTCAGACACTTGGTTCTCTGGTTGTCTCATGAATGTGCTACATGAGTTGATGTGTTCCTGTCCTCTGGATCTGTGGCTTGTGTGGGCTAAGTTCACATTTTCAGTGCTATTTCCACAGAGGGGAAACATTTTGAATTGTTCTGTTGACAACCGAAGGGGTCTATATGGACAGGTCAGAAGATTTTTCACTAACAAATCAGGTCCATCAGTATGTCGTGCTGCAACTGCTTGATTAAACAGCTGGCTGGGGGGGCAGGACATAGAGCAACTCCTCCGACTCAGTGAGAAACCCACTGTTCATTCTAACCATTGAGAGGAACAATGAGGAACAGTGATTGATCAGCCTCTACTGGCAGATGGACAACATATTTCCACCTCCCCTTCTCCAGCCCGGTGCAGCAGGAGACAGCTGAAGGTCAGAATGACAGACATCATTCACTGGAAGTTGATATGATTATTCCATACACACCATGCGCACACACTCGCAGCAAAACATGTTTCAGCAGTAATTGACGGGCTCGTCTGTGTGTATCCCTCACTGGAACCCTCCAGTTGGGTCAGAACCATGCAGTGCAAAGATCATTTATTCTAATACATGTGAGCAGTGGCGTTTGGCAGCAGGTCTCTGTTCTGGGACATTGCTGTTTTTCCGAGTTGGTATGTGGAGATATTAAAGCAGGGCAGCATTGTGGAGCAGAGCAGGGATTCAGGACAACAACATGACACTGATTTAGATTCATCTCACTCTGCAGCAGCACCTTCTGACTGGAAAACAAAGTTTGTTAAAAAAAAAAAAAAAAAAATCTTCCTGCATCAAAGTCTGCTGAGAAAATCTCAGCTTTAGGACATTTCTTGTCATAATGCTGTGACTCGTTTTTTAATTTAAGTGAATAAAATAACAATAAAAATACCTTTGTTTTTTCCAAGAATGTTACATTATATTTATGGATTTTTTTTGGGCTTGATTCTGGGCAATGGTGGTTCAGATCCCAACCATGGCTAAACTGTAGAGAAGCAGAACACCTCTTCTCCCTGTGAAAAGTCAATTGCAGCCCACTGCTCTTCTATGGAGGACTAGACGTACCAAATAAAGTAGAAGAACTGACTGAAACTTTCTAACCAAGCATGTATAGCAGTACTGTGACTCCAGGAACAGGTTCTTTGTGGATTTTCACTTGGTCAAATTGCAGCAATTTTCAGTGTCCTTAAACCTCTCTCCTCCGTGTTCCTCTTGACGGATCTTTTTGACACTTCATCACTGCCTTCTTCACATATGGTGGGTCAGCAGGTGCCTCCTTCTACGGCTTGTGCTCGATCAAAACTGTCTCTCACCGAACTGGAAGTTTATGATAGTCCTCCAACTCTAGATTAGTGTTAGACCCACCCACTATCTTTGGTGAGTGAGTGTGACAGACATGATGGACGACAATTTGAACCTGAAGCCAAGTCCACTTCCTTGACCACTAGGCCACCACTGCCGACAAATAATTATAATACAGTCATGGAAAAAATGATTAGACCACTCTGCTGTTTTCTTCAATTCCTTGTTCATCTTAATGCCTTGTTCTACTAAAGGTTTATCACCTGGGGGAAACAATGAACACAAAACCATACAATGACTAAAAGCACTGTATTTGTCAGTACAATGTTATTGCTAGTGATGTAGGAACGGAAGTGATTTTTGTCACTGTCAATAAAACCATGCAAAATGCAAACTCTCTTTAATTTAGATGAATCAGGATCTTGGCATCCGAAGAGGCCCTGGCAGCAGCAACCGAGCTAATGTCACATGCAGATTACTAGCTGTGACAAACTCAATTACAGGAGAAACCCTAAAGTGTACATGTTTGGTTTAATTATGCATAAGTACTCCGCACTCGTACTGATACATATATATTTATATATTTATGTATAAGAAATGTGTGGAGAACACGCAAGGAGAAAATCCTGTCTCTTATACACATCTAGATGTGTATAAGAGACAGCTTCTATGGAGGACTAGACGTACCAAATAAAGTAGAAGAACTGACTGAAACTTTCTAACCAAGCATGTATAGCAGTACTGTGACTCCAGGAACAGGTTCTTTGTGGATTTTCACTTGGTCAAATTGCAGCAATTTTCAGTGTCCTTAAACCTCTCTCCTCCGTGTTCCTCTTGACGGATCTTTTTGACACTTCATCACTGCCTTCTTCACATATGGTGGGTCAGCAGGTGCCTCCTTCTACGGCTTGTGCTCGATCAAAACTGTCTCTCACCGAACTGGAAGTTTATGATAGTCCTCCAACTCTAGATTAGTGTTAGACCCACCCACTATCTTTGGTGAGTGAGTGTGACAGACATGATGGACGACAATTTGAACCTGAAGCCAAGTCCACTTCTTTGACCACTAGGCCACCACTGCCGACAAATAATTATAATACAGTCATGGAAAAAAAAATATATATATATATATTAGACCACTCTGCTGTTTTCTTCAATTCCTTGTTCATCTTAATGCCTTGTTCCACTAAAGGTTTATCACCTGGGGGAAACAATGAACACAAACTAAAAGCACTGTATTTGTCAGTACAATGTTATTGCTAGTGATGTAGGAACGGAAGTGATTTTTGTCACTGTCAATAAAACCATGCAAAATGGCCAGAAATCAGCTCTGAAATTAAACTTAATTATGAGCCTTTTGTTGTTATTATATTTGTCCAGATTAATGTAGATTAAGTGGAAGCAGACTTTTAAATGGACAAGAAATTAAAGAAAGAGTGGTCTAATCATTTTTTCCATGACTTTACATTTTACTGTTCTTCTTATCTGTGAGATCTGAAACTGCTATAAAATGCATAAAATAACATAAAAAGCATAAAAAAAAAAACATATTCACTGAAATCACAGAGAATACATTAAAAGACACAGCCATACGTTGTTCTAAATGAAAATGTTCAGACCTATATTAAAAGAGTCAATGTCCTGTATAGCTCTTAAGTAAGGTGGAAGGTTGTTCCACAGGTGTGGAGCAGCATCAGCGGTCTAGGTTCTCATGGTGGAGAGCCTGGTCCTGGAAACCTGGAGGAGATGGATATTTGTAGATCTGAAGGTGATTGGTTCTTGCAGGTTGGTTAGTGTGTCTCCATACATGCATTTGTGAGTTAGCAGAAAAACTATGTAGTTGACCTAAGATGGAATGAGCCATTGTGGCGACTGCAATATGGAGGGAGATGTATTTGTATTTGCGGACTCTCATCAGGACCCTGGCAGTGCTGTTCTGGACATATTGCAGCTTTTGTTTGGATGTGTTAAATAATATATCAATTTATTTATTACATATTTAAGTATGACACAGTTTAGTAATTATGTTTTTGAT
>JAFBJS010001429.1:24896-27396 GCA_016785265.1 Paraplagusia blochii | reverse complement strand
CCTTTCTGCCTGACTGTCTTTCTGACGGCCTTATCTGTGAAGCTGATGAAGCCAATCCTGGTGACGTGAGAGCTTGGCCATGACTCCTGCAGGGGAACACTCTGTATCATTCACTTAGGCTCACACGCCGCAGCATGTGGCACAACAGCCTTCAATCCGAACAGAGTGTGGAAAAGTAGTCGGCGAGTATCTTCAGAATTTTGGGAAAAGACTGGTCCTAGTGGCAAATCACAGCCTCTCTTGCTGTCATTTTGTATTTTTTGGGGGTTAAAGCCGTGAGCTTTTTGCACAGGTCAGGTAACGCCTGTGTATGGGGTAAATTAAAGGGGGCGGGGATTCTTTGCCACCTTAAATAAGAACTTTTAACATCGGCCTACTGTATTTCAAAGTAATATTAATACAAGTAACTATTTTTCTCTGTGTGTTTAAGAGTTGTTGGTGATAAATGCATATTGAACAGATTCACATTAAGTCCTATTGTCATCATTTATGCCCCATTGTCATCAAAACCTGGCAAAACTACAACAGAGATAACCTTAATTGACAGGTTATCCACAAGGTAACTAGTTATTTGTGTTTTAACCTGGTTATATCCCTGACTACCACTGTTAGTTACTCCCCCTGAAACAGATGAGCCGCTAGTTAATTCATAAGCATAAACAATTGAAATATGTTGGGATAAAGATCCTTCATATGTGATGAGTCATTCGGAATTCAGTAATCTGGGGACATTGTTGTTCAGTATTTAGGTTGAAATAAAAAAAAAAATTTAAAAAAGTCTGTTTTTCTTTATTTTTCAATTTATTCCTTTAGGCCCGATTTCATATTTTCCTCAGCATCGTTCTGTTTTGACAGCAGTTTCACCAGAGCTTATTAAAGATGTACAACTTCCATGTGTTTGGACATGTAGAACTATTAACCCGAAGGAAGGGTCTGTTGACAGCGAGGGGTCCGTATATGTATTTAAGACTAGCCCTTCTTTATTGCTAAAGGAGTGGGGAAAAACAAGGAAATCTCCAAACGGAACATTTTGTTATCAACCATACCCTCAGCTCTATGAGATTTCCCATGTGGCTCAGCGCAAACAAACCTTGCAGTGAAGACGGTGAATGAAACCTCCAGCAGAACTAACGCTGCTGCTGCTGCTGCTGCTGCTGCTGCTCTAAGTACCACGGGAGTGAAACAAAAACCCTGCCTGGACTTAGCTGAGCCAATCAGACCCTGGAACAGTTTGATTCAATCATCTCCTGCGGAGAGACCTCCTTTCTACTGCTCTGTAGTCTTGGATTTCCATGTGGGCATGGTTTCCCTTTAGACCTCATCATGGCTTTGAAATCAAATCTTCCCCACAAACCAGATCCCTGGATGTACTGTCTGGGCGTGTGAGCACTTTAATGGGACAGTTTCCAAATGGGATCAGAGATCCCAGTCATTCATTGTAATTCCATAAGTCCTTGGCTCATTGTGGAGGACTCTAAGACACACACCACCATTAGGACCATGTCAGCAGAAAAGGATTCCATTGAATCTATTTGATCTCATTAAAATGCTCTGTAGCATGCTGCCGTGCTGCCCATGGCTCCCTGCAGCTGTGGAGCTCTGACATGTGTTTGCTGCGGGGATGAGACAGACTGAGGTTGAACTGAAAAGACGAAGGGACGTGAGGACGAGAAACAGGATTTTGTTTTTTGTTTGTTGACGTACATTAGCCAATTCTACAATGTTTTTTTTTTTTTTTTTACAACTTTAATTACATCAGCTCCGGTCTGATGTGCCTGCAGCCTTATGTTTCAAACCATTGGAGATCCAGCCCAATTAAGTCCTATTGTTGTGTAATTGGACAGTTTAGCCCAAAGAACATGGAATTCTGTTTCAGAACGCTCTGGTTGAGCTTTTTTGTTTTTTTTTTTTTCCATCTGTCATAGAGATTTGACAGTGAAGGTGCAAAAACAAACCAAAATGAGGTGATCGCCCCACGAATGTAGCTTCAGGCACATTTTTTTTTTTCAGAAAAAAAAAAAAAGCCAGACTGGAATGTCTGTGACTTCATTTCTTTTAGTAATTTGTCAATATTTGACGTTGAATGTAACAGTTAATAAATACTACAACTTTATTAGTGCCATACTGAAGGGGAAATTGTTGTGGAAAAGTGAATATGCTGCAACAAGCTACTCCTAAGAAAATGCCAAATATTTACAAATATACACATATTTCTCCTGTAATTTATGTACCTTCTGCGTGTAAGGCAGTCCAAATATGGACATTATGAAAACACTAAAATGGAAAGCCACTAAAAACGAAATGTCAAAAGACGTACGATCCAAAAACTGTCATGAAAACATCCATCACATACCATCACATTTAGGTGTATCGACATAGATATGTGTGTGCTTTTAGTGCAAAAGTAGCACCGCACAGAAAAAAAAAAAAAATATATATATATATATATATAAAGAAAAAAAAAAATATATATACTACATTAAAATGAAAAGGATCTTAA
>JAFBJS010001429.1:0-10978 GCA_016785265.1 Paraplagusia blochii | reverse complement strand
TGACTATTCTTAAGTGAGATCCTGTTTGGCCGCCACATTCTAAGCAGTTAATGGGGAAACATGTCAGAGAAAAAGTAAGTAAGGAAGCTGTTTAGTGTTTAAGCCTTGGTCTCTGGCCTGTGTTTGCCCTGGGCCCCTAAAGTGAGTGGAAGCAATATTTAAGTCTTAAAGCTTTACGTGATAATCAATAGTAAATATATTTTTTTTGCCTTTACAGAGTGTAGTTGAAACCAGCCTGAGGCCCATATACTGGCAGTCAAGAAACACGAAGAAGAGATTTTTTTTTATTTTTTTTTAACTAAAAAAAAAAAAAATCATCAATCGTACTTAGATTTTTGCCAAAATAACTACTCGATGATACTGCAACAAAGTCTTTATGTGCTGAACCGTTTCATCTACTGCTCACTGTGAGTGCTGATACACTTCTGGTTCTGCTTAAAGTCCAGAAAGTACAACTTCAAGGTGCTGTTTTTGAAATCCTCAGTTTGGATTTACCTCAGCTGGGATCAGCCGCTGCTGCGTCTCATTGATTTTCTTTTTTTTTTTTTCTCACTCAACTTTAGCTGTGGTACCAAGACACCTCACAGGGCGTTGTTTGAAGTGGGATAAAGCAGATGAGTATGAGTGACTTACAGCAGTCTCACTGTCAACCCGTCAAAATAAAACTCTCGGCAACTTTTGTTTGCAGTGGTTTTTATAAATAGGCCGATCACATGAGGGTTGGAATATGGATTCAATTTATATTTAGGTTAATGGGTTTTCAAAGCCCAACGTGGTAAGACATCCATCCGTCCATCCATCTATCTTCCTTATTCATTTGTTACCAGGATGACCGACTTCACAACATCCACCCAAATCACACTGCACCATACCATCCCCTTATGGACCTTCCTTCAGGAGGTGAGGCCACTGGAATAAGCCTCTTTCCCCAATTGTCAGTCCCCTGGATTTTACACCATTGACATAGACATCAAATCTGGGCCACCAGCAGAAAATTACCAACAAAAAAATAATTGAAATGGTCAATTTTACGGATTCACCAAGTAGAAATAACATTACCAGTTTCTGAAAGGTGCACTGCTTTGGCTAATGAGTGTACATTAAGGGATGTCTTCAAGGTTATGTCAAGGCTTGATGTTCAGCTTTGGAAAAAAAAAAAAAAAGTTCATCAGCCGTAGGTGGAAGAGCTGCTACCTCTGCGTGAAGAGAGTGCAGTAGAGGCAGCACCACGCTGAGAAGATTGACTGCAGATTGCAGATCAGAGAGTGAATGTGTTCAGATCGACGGAGTGTGAATACAAAGAAGGAAAGAAAAGACAGCTCTACGTCTCTAATTTTACCAATACCATTACCAACCAGAGTGTGTTCATTTCCTATACAGAACATACACTGAGTTTTCTATGGACCTCCTGCTGTCTCCTCCTCCATGCTGCTTTATTCTACCCTGACATTTTTTTCTGAGTCATAACATGTTTGATTAATGTTGGTAATTATTTTCACCTAAAGAAAAAGTTCTCTGATGAATTAATTGTGACTCAGACGGAACATAGGGTGAGAATCACAGGGAGGCATCAGTGTTCCTTTTTTATTATTTTTTTTTTTCTTTTAGATTTCTAGAAACCATTTTACAAGTACCTTTTATTTAATTTACCTAGTCTAATCTAGTTATCTTAGTGTAGTCTAATCTGTATATATTTTTGCTGGTTGAAAATGTTTTTTTTTTTTTCCCAAAGCAGAGTTTAACCTTCCCGATGTCTACATTAGGATTTCTTTTTTTTTTTTTTTCCTGGGGACTCGTATATGAAAAGTCATGATCCTTTGTGACCAATAGACAGTAGATAATAATTATTCACCAAAATAGAACATTAATGAGAATATTGTTTGTTGACCATTTGATTTGAAAAAAAAATAATATTACTTGAGTTAAACACCAGAAAGCAGTGAACGATCCATCAAAATTGTCTATGAACTCCGCAGACATATTCCGAGACCACTCTGAAACTAAACAAAAAAAAAACCACTCTGAAACTAAAAAAAAAAAAAAAAAAAAAAAAAGTATCTTGCGACACACCTGAGAGTTGCAACTAAGTCCTTTAGAAACAACAATATTGAATATTGTCTGACATGAAATCAGTCTCCGCAAACATTCTGGGATGTCTGCTTTTTTTTTTTCTGATGGGCAGGTAAACCCACATCATCCTTTAGCCATATGGTGCTGCAGCAATAGGATGCTTCAGTTGCACAATCCAAGGGATAAATATAGTGTTAGATTAGACTCAACCTCGATATAAAGAAAATTATGTTTTTATATATACATATTTTTTATTTACCTTTTTTATTTGTTATTATCACTGTCTTTTCATTGGATATATATATTTTTTTTTAACAGAGCTTCTGTGTCTGTTATCACCATTCTGCTTTTATTGTGACGGAAGAGCTGAGAATAAGTCATTTCTAATATTTATGGATCTGCTCTATGTCCATTTTGGTCTACCGGTGTCAGGGCTTAACCCCTCCCACTATTCTTAAACCGTCTGTCTCTTTCCCCCAACTGCTGGAGTGTTGTCTGGTTCAGTTTAAGTTCAGCTAATGGTGTGCAGCGGAGAGGATAAATGGTGGAAGATTGACATCGTTCATATTTGCTGCTGAGGCGCATCAGCTCAGTTCCATGTCAGTTTTATGACGAATGTTTCCACTTTCTGGGAAGATATCCGAATTTTTTGAGCATTGCTGAGGAGGTGATGGAGACATCAGCAATATACGTATATATATATTGAAAATGAATCCCCCAAAATGTGGAAGGTAAAGTTTTTATTCTTTACATAAACCACTGAAATGTATCCCTCAAATATCCAACTTCTTCTGAGCGGAAAAATACAGTTAAATTTACAAAACAAAATATTTATTTATTGTTTGGTTAACTATAAATGGGTAACTAACATCGATAACTAGTGCAGTACAATATCAAGAGTTTGAGGCAGACTCATTTGCTGACGTAAAAGTTTTTGTTAAGACGATATACATTGCTCAATGTTTTAAACATGGACTGTGGTGTGCCCCAGAGAACAGTAATTGGGCCCTAGTCGTTTTTTCATGGTCAGTTTCAGGATATGTGATGTGTCAGTACACCATAACATGATATCCGAGTCTTCTTTATGAAAAGGTTAACCATACAATAGGCAAAAAAATAGCTTTTTCTTTGGTTTAAGCCAGGCATGGGCAAACTAAGGCCAGGAGTCCAAATGCGACCCGCTGAGCTTCTTAATGCGGCCCACCAACCTTGTCCAAATGAAAATATGTATTTTTTTCACCATTATACTTCTGCCTTTACCTACAATGCCTGTCTTTCCCCAGTATATGGCGCTATAAAAGCATCAACATTTTAGCTTTATACATGCCTTTTGCATGGCACTTAGTTAAAACAAACGCTCCATCTTCCTGCCTCGGCCACCGTGTCCGATTTTAGGAGTAACTGTGGCCCCTGAGTCAAAAAACTTGTTTAAGCCGGTTTAAGCTATTAAAAATCATATTTTAAAAAAATCACAAGATGACTTTACAATCTGTCACAGAATACAATGTTTCAATTATTCACCTGCCTTCTCACACTCTGCCCCATGAATAATATTGATGTTTATATAAGAATATTAAATGTATATTTAATATTCAAAAAGTAAATATATCTGCAATGGATGGAAAGGTCAAATACCTAAAATTGCAATAGCACACCATCTTTCTATTAAATATAAATCTATTAAAATAATTAATGTTGATGTGAAAAATATATTCATATATTCATAATGTTTACTACCAAGGTCACAGAAACTCATTCTGTTTTTATAGTCAGAAAAATCAAATGGGGGATTAACTTAGATGATGATGCACACACGCAATATTCTCATGGACAAAGGTTCAAGGTGTCAACAGTCCTCACAGTAAATGATGATGTTAAGGTTATTTATTACTGTCTGCAGCATTGAACCAAAGAACAGATGAAAGGATGTTTGAACATACAGATCTCTTTGATGATTGGAGTAGAGAGAAATCCCCGACACGCTTCCGTGTGTTATATTCTGTTTCCTTTCATTATTCTTCCTAATTGTGTTGCTGTTTGTCTCCTAATGATTGAAGTCTAACAAAGTAAATGATGTTGAACGAGAAAAAAAAAAAAATAAAATAAATTATGTAGCTCCTTTATTAGGTAGCAAGAATCCTTGGCTTAAAATCATTCAAGTAATCATTGGATCCTTTTTTTTTTTTTTAAAGATGACGATCCAGCAGCTGTTGGGTTTAAATGAATGCACTAACTTAAACATGAAGTCTTATTTACCATAGAGACCCTGAACTGGATGGAGGTCGGGCGTTCCTGTGATCTAATTAGTGGGTTTGGTCCATGCATATGCATGTCTGTGTGTTAAAGATGCAGTCTCAGTTTGACTCAGTGCTGACATGGCAGTGATACAGTGGTATCACATCTATCACGACAGCCCTAGGGCCAAACTTTTTTTTTTTTTTTTTTTTTTTTGCCTCCACCGCCTCGGGCTTATAGTGCTCTTAGCCTCTATCTGCCTCTTGTTACTGTCTGGACTCCCTGTGGTTCACTGTCCACTGTCTTCGGTGAAGCAGACAGAAGCTGAGCTCTTCCTTCACACCCACGGGAGGCCAAAGTTAGTGGCTTCATGTACCGTACACCCACAGCAGAGTAGAAGGTTCATGAAGAACACTCCTGTGCTGAGTGGCTGTGACAAGAGGAAGTAAAAAAGAAGTTATAACAGTGGTTATTGTTAACTTTATTTTACCAGTGGTTTACAGCCTTAAAAAGCTACTGTTTCAAACTATTAACAAAAAAATAAAAATGTGTTAAAAGCTATTTTTAGCTACATAGAAACTATTTCTTTATAAGGAAACATTTACAATGGTGTTTCCACCAGATGATCTTTTTTTTAACATAATACCAAGGTGAACCACACATTTAAAATATTAATTTTACTTCATTTCCACTTGCCCACTGTGTTCATTCTATTGTGTAAATTAGATTAATTCTTACCCTAAATCTCAGTTGGAAACATGGGTTTTTAAATGTCCAAAAAAGTTTAGTTATCAGCAACTGGATTTCCACTTGCAATTGAAATATTTTTTCTTCCTTTTTTTCCCTCTGCCATTTGTCTTCATCTGCTTGTCCGTCGCCAGGTCCCAGATCACATGCATCAAATTGTGATCTTTCCTGTGTGTTCCACTGTCCCAAGTTATGTGAATTGGGATGGTGCTATGCTCAGAGCACCTTAGTGGCAACTTGGCAAAATGTGCATTTGGACCTAAAGCCTTGTGGACCCAAGTCTGCTTCCTTAACCCCGGGCCACCATTGCCACTGCTATGCATTCTTCAACTTAGGAAATTCATCAGTTTCTGGTTGATGTAAGAGTGAACAACAGTAGTTCTACTCCTCTAGACCACTCCCTTCACCACTGGACAAAGGTGTGAAGAAAACATCCAGTTGCTGACAACATTTTTAACTGATCAGACTTTCGATTCCGGTTAAGCCCGCATTATATCTTTGTGGGACAGTTATGGCGCACTGGGGTTTCAGGTTCAAGTCCATCAGCTGCCAGGCTACCATTGAGGTGCACTGTGCATGGCACTGACCCCCCAACCCAAACCCCCTTCCAGGGTGCTCAAATGTGCCCACAGTTCACTTTGGTGATGGGTTAAATAAGAAGGTAACATGTCATTGTGATCAGTGGTTTGTACCTCTTCTTAACGCAATGGTGAACTATCCATGGTGCTGAAGTCAACAGGCTGCCCGATGAGCCTGAAAAAGATTGTTCATTGTACATTATTGAATGTGTGTATCACTACAGTATTATTTGAGGAAATACTTGATGAAATAATTTGATATTTTACAATTAAAGAGTGTAATCACTGATAGAAACAGCCACAGGCACGGGCTTTGTCTGTGATTTGTTGGTCACTTCATGGTCAGGTTACCGTTTGTCGTCTGCCCATGAATATGAAGCCGTAAAGATGAATGTCTGATTTCTAGATCCCAGGGGATTTTGGAACTTAAGCATCTCATTACTGTGGAGTTGAGTCGTGAGTTGAATGAATACAGGTCATCTTCCTGATGGAACGTTGTAGTCTTTGAAGAAAAAAAAAAAAAAAAAACTTCACATCTACCATTTCTGTTTGTCTTTGGACTTTACGATCCGTTAAAGTTTCCTTTTCCACTTTAATGTCTTTTCATGTGAGCCATAAAAGATTCACACACATTAATGGTGTGCATGATGTAAAAGGAGTTTAGATCCTGAGTAGATTCAAAGATGTTACAGAACAAAGAAGAGCAGGAGCAGCTCTGCTCTTGTCTGCTTGACTGCAGCTAAACGGAACCCTTCTGAGAAACTGTTTCTGCTTTGTCTTCACCTTTAATCAAATGTAAATGATGACATTGGAGAATCTGTGTCGCAGAATTGTCTGAACAAAGCCGGGGGAAGAAAGAAACATTAGCACTTGTTAGTTACCACCGTCGCTTCCATCTCAGGCAGCTACAACAGGGATTTGGTTTTAATCCAGCCACACTTTAATCTTCACATTTCTAATCCTCGCAGCATCAGAGCTGGATAGAACTAAGAAAAATCAATCAGTGTGTGCATATATATATATATTTTCTGAGGCACTTATTAATATATATTCTTTTCACACTCTGCACACTGTGGGAGGTGATTGTTAAATGGGGAGCTAATCTGCTACAAACTAAGAAGGCAGTGGAACGTCTGAAGTAGAATGCCATCGTTTTTCCTTATCATTAACTATCATTAACACCTAAATTAAAACATTTCCTAAAATAAAAGGAAACACCACAAATGTGTTCATGCCTCACTACATTAATACGATATTAATGTTCTCAATTGATGACATAATTATATCTAAGGGAACCAGCTCTATTTATGTCATATGTTTGAATTTGTTTCAGAATGTTCGTTCTGCAGTGAACACTGAGGAAACTTAATTTTTGAGCGAACTCTGTTGCATTCTGGACTGTGTTCTCTGGCCATGCTATCAAATCACTCAACTTGCCTGAGGGTGAGCTGGAAGGCCTCGCTATACCGCCATGACGCCAACCCGGAATCTGATTGGTTAAAGGAACAATCCTATTGACGTTCATGTGGAGCTCCCAGTGTCAGCACTGGTGATTTTGAAACATTTAAGGCTGATTTCTTTCAATCTGGCAACACCTGAGGCTGAAATATGATTGTATAACAAATGTGCGATTATTGTGCGCAACAGGGAACAGAATTACCAAGGAAAAAGAAGACACTTGATATAAGCTCTGCTTTTCTGATGAATAGACAGTTTTGTGTTTTGAGTCTCACTACTTCGTGCAGTTTGTGTTTCAGTTATAGTAGTAGATATTACATTACAAAAACTGGCCAAAGCTGTTGAAAGCAAAGAGGCCGACTAAATCTGAACCTGGTTTTGTTAGTAATATTCAAACATCTGCAGAAATCATCTGTCTGAGGACGTCTTAAGGAAGGAGTGAAAGCAAACTTCTTGTCATTGAGACGATGTGATTCACACCACTGTGCACAATGGAATGTGACCTCTGTATTTAACCCTTCACCAAGTGAGCAGTGGGCAGCTTTGAGTGTCCTGGAAGGAGTGAGCAAGGATGGTTTTAGGCTCAGTGGACCTCGGTGCTAACTTGACAGGTAGTGGATTTAAACCGACAACCATCAGGAACAAGTCCTGTTCTTTAAACACTAGGCCACCAATGCCCATTAGAAAAAGAAAAGAAGGGAAATGAAGCCAACTCCTTGCCACTGTGATGCACACCACTGCACATAACGGAATGTGACTTTTGCATTTATATATATATATATATATATATATATATATATATATATATAGTAATCTCATGGGAATTTCTATATGAATTTTTTACTGATGTTTTATATTCTAAATGTCATTTGTTTGCCGTAAAATATATGCTCTGTTTACAATCCATTAGGTTCACTGTTGAAGACTGCAGGGACAATTCCTCTGTATTGGTAACATGAACTAAAACGATGGACGCCACCATGTTGCCAGATCGTTGACGCAAATCAGTTATCCAATTAGTAGATCCTGATCCGTGTTGATTCGTGCCAACGCTCCAAAGTATCTTTCCACCCTGAAGAAGCTGGTTCTACATAAAATACCTCACCATAAAGAATGGACAGGGTTTATTTGTGACCAACTTCTTTCCATAAGCTTAAAAGAACCCTTTGCTCTTTATTAATTTAAGATCATGGAGTTCAGAGAAGTTCGACCGCGATGAAATAATAATTGAGTCCAACTTATGGTTTTCCCAGAATAAGCTTTGGGTTTTTCATGTTTGACTTAAAAAGTACAAACAAACAACTTTTTCTAACTGACTTGTCTTATATTATTTATGTATTTTTTTATTTTTTTTTTTATGTTTCGAGAAACACACCGTAATTTTTAAGTCCCGTATGCAGCACAGTATACACACACATATAGTGGGAGTTCTTTGCATCATCATCAGTTTCATGGTCTAGGGCTGAAAGTCCTTGAAGACCAGCGGTTTAAAACGGTGAATGTTTGCCTCATATTCTCTGTTGGTGTTTATGCTTTTTGTATTAAATTCGAGGTGTTTGTGATGATTGGGTTTAATTTCCCTCAGGCGCTGAGGACTTCCCGAGGTGTCCTGACCAGTTTTTTTTTTTTTTTTTTTTTAAGTTGAATCAACAAGGTTATAGCTCAGCTTCTCATTCTGAGCACAGAGTGCATTATGCAGCTGGAGCGACGTTCTGTCCTGTTATCGGGGGCACGAGTGTCCCTGAATTTCTTTTCAATAATTTTGTCAGGAGTTATCTCTCCCACATGACAAGGGGATCCACAGTGATGTATGACCTGTAGGTTCATTCTCCTCACGCAGACACCCCTGTCTGAAGTTCGACAAAGTTT
Source organism: Paraplagusia blochii (assembly GCA_016785265.1). Taxonomy (NCBI): domain Eukaryota; kingdom Metazoa; phylum Chordata; class Actinopteri; order Pleuronectiformes; family Cynoglossidae; genus Paraplagusia; species Paraplagusia blochii. The sequence continues at coordinate 2,021 of JAFBJS010001429.1, read as the reverse complement.
CTCACAAGGAGGATATGAACGTAGCCCGCAGCAAAGTACGCGCAAGTGCGCTACGAAGGGCGCACTCAGATCTACTTATGTCAGTCAATGAATATTCTTCCCTTCTGTTTTAGCCCGGGAGGCCATGGGGAGTTGAGGAACATTTGTGATGGATGTCAAGGAAGATGAGATCTTTCATGTCCACCTGATTTGGACAAAAAACATAGTTCAGTCTCATGTTTTTCAAGAAAAATGTGAACTGGCAAACCTCCAATCACATTTCTAAGAATGGAAAGATCCCACATGAATTAATCAAAAAATGATTAAAGTCTGGAAATTAGCATAATTTGAAATAATAATAATAATTAAAAAAAAAAAAACTAGCGTACAAGGGTCTAAGGAGTAGGCTATGTTATCTTGAAAAGTCACTGGTCATACGATGGTACACCCTTTAGTACAGTAGGTGGCGGTATGCACTCATAGACACTGTGACTTAATATGTAAATAGGATATGCAGTTCCCACAGAAAGCAAAATATTGTTTTATTTTGTCAAAATTGATCTAAGTTAACTCTAACAGAAAAAAATAAAAATAAAAAAATACATATTGGTGCGGCACTCTGGTGCGGAACTTCAGGGTTCATCCACTGGACGAGATCAAATCCCATTTAGGGTTGTTGGCTCCATCAGTGGACTCACCGCCTGCAGGGAGGTTCATGAGGGGTTGGTATGGTGCAGTGTGATTTGGGTGGTGGTTGTGGAGACTGCTGGCCCCACAACCTGATAATGGATAAGTGGAAAAAAAAAATGGAAAATCATATTGTGAACAAAAAGTTGTGAATCAACCATATTGTTCCTACAGACAAGCTGAATCGGGTTGACTCCAATTATTTCAGTTCTCTTTTGTCTCCATTGTTGCATTTTGAGCCTGCAGCTGCAGAATGGCTCACTATATGGTGCAGTGTGATTTGGGTGGCAGTGATGGAGGGTGTTGCCATTGCAACCCAATACCAGTCAAGAGGATGAAGATGAACGTTTTTTTTTTTTTATTCCATTCCATTCTTCTCGCTGATCCGGCTGCTCCGCATTTATTAGATCCTTTGTTTATTTGCCGAACGTCTTCTTCTGCAGTGATTCTTTCCATTCACACTGGGGGAGAATCTCTGAGCAGCAAAGTGGGTTAACAACCAGCTCGGCTCAGAAAGAGACATCAGATCAAGGAGAGGCTGCATTTGGATTCTAACTGTGCATCATGGTGTTACAAAAACAAAACAAATGGTGACAGGTCTGTGTGTGTTTGTGCCCGTCTGTGCATCAAAGTCAAAAAAAAAAAAAAAAAAAAGGTAAATGCATAGAGCCCTTCACAGATTTTATTTTTTTTTTAATCTCATAAAACCATCTACATTTTGACAGGATAGAACAGGAAAAATAATCTTAAGGGGAATAAAATTATAAGAAACGGAACATGCTTTCTTCCCCTTTTTGGGAAGCAGATGTTACATCAACGACGTTCACATAGTTGAATTTGTACATTCGTTTAAATGATTTTATGCAAAGACGGACTGCAGTGTGACCCAGGTCGTGACCCAGGTCTCTAGTCTCTCATCCTGCGAGAGACTAGAGTTTCGTTTCCATCGAATCACAAAAAACACTGCCTGATTGTAACTAAAAAAAAAAAAATGCAAATTTCCCAGATTAAAGTTAAATTAAATATTTTAGTTAAGATATGTTCAAAAAACACACAAAAAAAGTTTATCTTACTTGCTAATATTTAGGAAAATAACAGGCCCAATACAGAACAAGGCAATATTAACCCTTATATTATGTTACGGGTCAATTTGACCCGATACCCTAGTTCTTTGATCAATGCTGACAAATTCAGCAACTAAACACTAGAACTTTAAGGCACAACTGCATTTCATCTCTCTTTTTTACTTTTTATTTTTTGTATTTTTTGCTGTTTGGTTGTTTGGTCTCATTCTGAATCGCATTATTTTTTTATTCATGCACAGAGGTTTATATATAATCCTAGTTTGTTCTCTT
>JAFBJS010001425.1:82630-196791 GCA_016785265.1 Paraplagusia blochii | reverse complement strand
ACAAAAAGGTCTAAAAAATCTCTTAAAACATCGTTAATCATAGCCTGAAAAACCGAAGGAGCGTTAGTGAGTCCAAATGGCATTACCAAATATTCATAGTGGCCTGAAGGAGTGTTGAACCCCGTTTTCCACTCGTCTCCCTCTCTGATTCTCACCAGGTGATAGGAATTGCGAAGATCTAATTTAGTGAAGACCTTAGCTTATTGGAGTTGGTCAAAGACTGATGACATGAGTGGTAGAGGGTACCGGTTCTTTATGGTAATGTCATTTAGCGGGCTGTAGTCAATGCAGGGTCTTAACGATCCGTCCTTTGTGTATAAGAGACAGATCTATGAGACTGTGGTCAACGATGTATCGTGATGGGACCCACTGTCGTTCCTCAGGACCATATCCCAACCAGTCCACTAAAAACTGCCTGCCCAACAAAAGTCCCTGTCTCTTATACACATCTAGATGTGTATAAGAGACAGGAGGAAGAGACATGGCTTTAGATTTGTTAAAAACTTCTTTTAGATGATGGTAACAGGAAGGCACGACGCTCAGGTCCGGGTATTCAGAGTCTGTGTTGGAATTGACAGAAAGCACATTAATCATTGAATCTTTCTTTTTGGGATGGGTGTGATGATGTGTTTTTTACAATCCTTCCCCCACTCCATAATGCAACCCGTTTTCCAATCAATGTAAGGGTTATGACATAAGAGCCATGGGTGAATTGCATAAATAAAAGCGCATATGTTCAAGGTGGTTGTTGATGCGAAGTTCCAGAGGTTCTGTGACGTGAGTGATAATAAAAAGGTCATGTCCATCTAACGCTTTAGCATGAATGCGCTTGCTCAGAGGTTCAGCTCTGAGTCCCATCTTCTTCGCTAAATCCCAGTTCATCATGCTTTCATCAGCCCCAGAGTCTATGAGAGCCCCTAACTTAAAGGTGGTGAAATGGTGCATTATCTTAACAGATATCATTTTCTGTGATGCCGGAAACCGGGCCGTAACGTGACTCACCACTGATGTCCGTTTAGCTGGACAGTCTAGGACTTGATGACTGGGTCTGCCGCAGTAAAAACATCGGCCCTCCTGCAGACGTCGTCGTCTCTCCTCCTGTGTGAGTCGAGTTCTTCCTAGTTGCATTGGCTCTTCGGCTTCGGGCACCGGTGAATCTGGGAGTTGTCCGGATGAGTACTGATATATTGGCGCTATTGGTGTTTGATGGCGTTGAAATCTCTCCGTAGCTGCCAATCTACCTCTCCGCTGCCGATTGAGTTCCTGGAGCCGATTGTCAGTCCGGATGGCGAGAGAAATAAGCGAGTCCAAGTCTGTAGGAAAATCTACAGGAACCAGAAGTTCCTGAATAGCTGTGGTCAATCCTTTTAAAAATACATCATACAGGGCTGTGGAGTTCCATCCGCTCTCTGCTGCCAGGGTACGAAATCGGATGGCGTAATCACAAACCGAGTCACTTCCCTGTCTCACCCCACACAACTCACGAGACTTTTCCCGATCGTTGGAGACAGGGTCAAATGTTCGCAGCAGAGCAGCCTTGAAATCTTCTAACGAATAACATACCGGGGAATCCCTGGCCCACTCGGCTGTAGCCCAGGCTCTTGCTCTGCCAGCCAGGTGGGAAATTATAAAGGCAACTTTGGATCTGTCCGAAAAAAATCCGTGGGGTGAATATTCAAAATGAATAGAACAGTCTGTGAGAAAGGGCTTACACTGGTTTGGCTCTCCAGAAAAACGCTCAGGAGGCGCTAACTTGATCCCCGTCCTGATGATGGGTGCCGATGGTGTGGGTGTAGCGGTCGCTGGTACTGCCGGAGTGGACGGGGCATCCGGATTCCTGATCTCAAGCTCCCTCATTCGAGCCGTTAGCTCTTGTAATTGTGCTGCCATGGCCGATTGATACTGTTCCTGCCTGAACATATGATCTGCCTGGCTTTGTAAAGTCGCTGGCTCCGACCAAGTCTCTGCTGAGTCCATTCTGGCCAGAGTGTAATGTCACGACCAGAACAAGACACAGGACTCAGACGCAGAGAGGTGATGACAAAAAGGGCTTTATTTAAGCACCCCCAAAAAAAATTAAACTTAGTTCAAGAAACAAAAGTCCTTTTCTTAAAAAAAAGGAGGTTCACAAAGTTAATTGTAACAAAAATTCTCTCCTTAAAAAAAACAGAGGCTCACAAAGGAAACTGTAACAAAAATTCTCTCCTTAAAAATGGAGGTTCACAAAGGAAACTGTAACAAAAATTCTCTCCTTAAAAACAGAGGTTCACAAAAGGAAACTGTAACAAAAATTCTCTCCTTAAAAATTGGAGGCTGGATATTCACAAAAATAAATTAACAAGGGAAAAACCCACTAACACAAAATCACTCCTAAGAGGAAATAAACCTGACCTGACACGATGACTTGGAGACACAGACTGTGGTCTGTTTTAGTTTTATTTTTAGTTTTCTGTAGTTTTCCTTCTATACAAAGAAAGCTTGAACGGAGCTTTCTTCCCTTTAGCAGCAGCTAGAACTTGCCTTCTCCACGGGCAAGCTCCACTACGTCCGCTCCTACTGAATATATGCCTTTATAAGGCACCGTGAGCATGCACACTATTACAACGACCTTTGACACCTTTTGCGGATCTGGTTGGGCCACGCCTGCTTCCGCTTGGGTCACCGATTCTTGCGTAGGTGGCGCGTCTTCTAGGCCAGAGAAATACTCCTTACTTTTTTCTCTGGTTACCGCCGAGGTGTGCCCTCACCCATCCAGGCATGTTGTGTAGCAGTACAGATCAGTCTTTCTTAATCCTACTTCTTTCGTTATTGGCCTTGATGGTCTCAGGGGAAGTGTGACATCCGACAGGACTTCTTTTATCAAATCTCCCCATGTTACTTCTTGCCACCAGCCATCAGCACCCTCCACACTCTGAACACTGTTGGCACTCTGATGAGCCCCATAGGGATGTCTTTGGGTGGTGCCAAGCAGTTTTCCTAGGAGCAACGGGCCATCTGGGGGTGGTGGAGAATTTGGTCTCATAGTCATCACCATCCCATCCTGGCATGGATTAAATTGTGGTGGTTGCCAAACCGGAGCCGAAGGTCCTGCTTCTGCATATATAGGACCTGGGGACCCTATCCCTGGGTCCTGATTTTCCACTGGCCTGGCTTGTTGTACTCTGGAGACCCATAGAGTGTCCAGTGGATCAACATACCTTGTCAATTGCCATCCTTGAGTGCTGGTAACTCTGATCATCTGGCCCGTAGCCATGGCAGTCACACATGTCAGGCATTCGAGTACTTTATATCCATTCCAGGTGCAACTACAAGGGGGTTTGTGTCCTGTGTCGGGTCTGTAGTCCCAATAGGCCACGAAGAACATCCTTGGTGAATACACCAGCCTGCAATATCCACAGAGGAGGTAATCCAGTACCTTTACTGGTTTAAGAGTTAATCTAGTAATCTCATCAAAGCCGTGATGGGCTTTCAGGGGCTTTTGTCATCCTGATCCTATCCATTGAATGGCCAGTGCTGAGGGGGCATATGCAGCACTGGTTGTTTTGCTTACTCCACTCCAGTGGTTCCGTTTCTGGTGAAAACCATCCTTGTTGCGCAGATATACCATATTCCATGCTCTACCAGCCTAAAGGCCGGTAAGGGTTCTTCACATCACGACCACTCTGGATATCTGGGCCAGCTTGATGTAGAGTGGCGTATCTGGTCCTTTGCTGGCCATTCTGGTGCTTGGTCGTCTATTCTTGAATTGGCTTGAGCTGCTCCACTCCTTGGATCCCTTTCTTTTTTAAACACACTGTGTTTTCATCTAAGATTTCTATAAGAGACAGGCTTTGGATGTAGTGGGTTGGTCTCGAGCTTTCAGCCACACTCTCTGTCCTACTCTGAATGGGGAAGTAATCACAGACTTCTTCGTTAAGTTCTCTTCGCCCCTCCCTATTTTCTCTGCAACAAAGGGGCGTTGATTCAGCTCCTCTGAGGGGAAGGGTCTTCCAGCTCGGTAACCGATCAACACAGATGGACAATGGTACACTGGTGGTCACTATGAGGCCAGGGACCCAGAAGTTTGATGGTAATGTTTTCCTTCACTCATCTGCTCAAAAGAAAAGGTCAACTACAGACTGTGGTTGGTCCAGCTTGAGGACCAGGATGGTTCTGGTCTTTATCAGTGTTTTGAGGACACACAGTCAAAGCAGGTGACCATCATCAGGTGAGCTTTACAGAAGTTGACCCTGGTCTCAAGGAGGAATGCTGTCTCTTATACACATCTGACAGAGACAGAGACAGCTGACTTAGAGAAGGCCCACAGAAAGACTGTGACACTAGAGTTAGAGAATGCCCACATAGAAACCAAACAAAGAGAGAGACACCGGTGTTAAAGAAGAACCACAGACAAAAGAAGATACTGGAGTTTAAGAAGGCCCATATAGAAACTGAGAAACCTAAGTAAGAGGAGGATCACAGACACCAGAGTAAGAGAATGCACACAGACAAAAACAGAAACACCAGTGTTTGAGAAGGCCCAAAGATGTCCAGAAATAAAAAAGTAGAAAGGAAAAACAGAAACACCACATTCAGATAACGGCCACATACAGAGAAAAAAATCAATGTCAGAAAAGACCCACAGATTCCAGAGGTAGTGAGAGCCCACAGAGAGACAGAAATACCTGCGTCACAGAAGGCCCACTGACAGGAAGAGACAACAGAGTTAGAGAAGGACTAAAGGCAGACACAGCCACCAGCAATACAATAGTCCCAAAGGCAAACAAAGACACCATTCTTAGAGAAGGCCCACAGACACAGACACCAGAGTTAGAAAAGGTCCTCAGGCAGAGACAGAGACATCTGAGTTAGGGAAGGCCCACAGACAGACATGGAAACCAAACATAGAGATGCCCACAGAGATGGACACCAGTGTTAAAGAAGACCCACCGGAGATACTGGAGTTTGAGAAGGTCCACAAACTGAGAAACCCAAGTTAGAGAATAAACACAGAGACATCACATTGTCTCTTTCTGTCAGGCCCACTGACAGAAAGAGACAGAGTTAGAGAAGGCCCACAGACAGATAGAGACAACAGAGTTAGAGAAGTCCCACATACTTCGAAATCAAAGTTAGAGAAGACTCAAACACCACAGTTAGAGAAAGCCCACGGACAGAGGCAGAGACACCAGAATTTGAGAAGGCCCACAGACAGACAGAGACACCAGAGTTAGAGCAACAACGTTGCCCAGAGAACACTGCTGTTGTTCTGCCACTCCTCCATGGAGAGCTTGTTGACGTATTGCCTGACCACCTGGTATGGATGCTGCGCTGTAGTAGATAGAGAGAGGCTACACAGGACAGTCAAAGCAGCATAGAGGATCACCGACTGTCCTCCCCCAATGGACCTTTACAACTCCCATTGCGTCCGCAGAGTTCTTCACATCATTGAGGATACGTCTCACCCTGCGTCCCATATGCCTGAGCTGCTACCTTCTAGGAGGCGATACAGATGCATCTCCCTCAACAACACACTATAACTAAGGCAATGTGCAATAGCCTCCCATCATTTAACTGTATGTGCAATACTCCACAGAATACCTCCTTGTGTGCAATTGAGTTTTATGTTCAATTTCTATGCTTATCATTCGCAATATTCAAGGAACTACCTTCCACCCAAAACCATATGTAATGTTATTTAATGTTATTTGATTTGTGAGTTCGTTTCTACAGGGTTTACTGAGCATATATTTTTGTGACTTTTTCTACTTTTATTTCTACTGTGTCATCACGGAATAGAGCTGCTACAATTGTATTCTACTTCTGTGTAGATTCTCAGTCATCCATGTAATTCAATCCAAAATTAGTTACTTCGAGAGCAACGGGACATAGCAGGTTTCTTGAAGATGCTTCACCTCTCATCCAAGGGACTTCTTCAGTTCTGTCTCGAAGTAACTAATTTTGGACAATAAAGGGCATTGTGATTCTGATCTGATACAGACACAGACACAGACACCGGAGTTAGAGAAGGCCCACACTCAGACACAGACACCAGCGTTGGAGAAGGCACACAGACACCAGAGTTAGTATGAAGAAACAGGTTATCATCAGCCAAGGTCAGAAACTTTGTCTTTTATTTCTGCCTCAGTTTCATGTGAGAGAAAAAAGAACATTCCACACACAGTACCACAGCACAGGTCACATGCTTATTCTGACTGTGGAGACACAACATGAAGAGAAAAGACAGTCAGACAGCTGAGGTCTGAAACAACAACAGACACAACTACTGATTGCAGGCCACACATTCAGCGAAAACTGTATTTCTAGCACCAAGAGGACATGGGACACCTTATAAACTTAGGAACTTTTTGGTAAATAACAAGGCACTTGTTTGACAAAGTTCTTCAGCTGCACATCAGCCACTGGTTGAAGACGTCAGCGAGCTAGTCCGTGACGTCAATCTGACATGTTGTTGGCGTTCAACGTTGTTCCACTCCTTAGTCTTCAACCTGTTTATTTAAAAATAGTTTTGTTTCTTCTTTTTTTGGTAAAGAAGAACTCAGTGACTGTTCTGTTCTGTCCATCCCTCCGATCAACACAGATGGACAATGGTACACTGGTGGTCACTATGAGGCCAGGGACCCAGAAGTTTGATGGTAATGTTTTCCTTCACTCATCTGCTCAAAAGAAAAGGTCAACTACAGACTGTGGTTGGTCCAGCTTGAGGACCAGGATGGTTCTGGTCTTTATCAGTGTTTTGAGGACACACAGTCAAAGCAGGTGACCATCATCAGGTGAGCTTTACAGAAGTTGACCCTGGTCTCAAGGAGGAATGTCAGTGTTTCCAGGGCCTCCAGATCCTCTAAAGAGTCAAGGTCCTGGACCTGCTGCAGCTGCACTGGAGAGGAGACAGAAAATCACAGGTGAAGAGCTCCACCTTTAGACGGTCCCCGGCAACATCATGGAAGGATGCAGGAAGAATTGGAAGAACAGGAAGTGGAACAAGCTGACACACACACTTACACTCACTGGTCCAGGTTTGCTCCTCAACCATCAGGTACTGTTTGGTCAGTTCCAGTTCTTTCTTCAGACCTTGGTACTTGGCTCTCAGGTCACTTATTCTCTGCTGACGATGTTCCAGCACATGCAGCCTGGCACTGGGTTGATGCGCCACATCCTGGAGGGGAGGACCGGAGGACAGAAGTGGCTTAGAGACACCTTCTAACACCCACCTGTCGCCCCAGACCATGCTGTGGGGTGTAAGCTCATTGGAGGAGTATCACTAATCATTGACACACTCACCTTGCTCACCCGTCTGTCTCTCCTCCTGGTTAGCCGCTCCACATCGTCGATTTTGTACACCTTGATCTCAAAGGTCTCTGTGGCATCAGCGGAGAGCCCTCTAGTGGTAGATGGGGGCTGGAGCCCCAGTGGTCCGTCCACCCAGCAGGCACCTTGGCTGGAGGAGGATGAGGAAGAAGACGACGTGATGGGCTGTTTGGCTGAGCGATGAGAAGGGGAGGAGGAGGAGGAGGAGGATGAGGAGGTGTCAAAGGTCAGGGCTGGGATAAGACGCCGACGCTGGAGCCCTGGAAGAAGGAGGACAGAGGTTGGCATCAGGCCGAGATCGGAACCAGGAGAGTTGGTCTGCTCATCATTCTCAAAGGGGTCACTTGTTTCGCTCCCCCTGTCTGTCTACCTCCCTGTCTTTCTTCTACTGTCTTCCTTTTTCCTGACTCACACAGTTTTTTCTCCTTATTGTCTCCTTTCCCCCCTCTTTCTCTTTGTCTGGTTCTTGTCCCTATAGCCGTTGAAAGATCTGGTTCTGGTTCTGGTACCTGTGCAGCTCCTGATTTTCTTGCTGTTCTTGGAGCTGCGTCTGGAGGAGGTGCTGGCCATGCTCTCCTCACTGAGGGAGTCCTGGGGAGAGGAGGTGCTGCCTGTGTTCTCACTGCTGTCCCTCATCATGCTCTCGTAGCCACTGCTGCCTCCACTGTGGTAGAACAGGGCAGTTCTCCCCATGGCAGGTGGCAGTTCTCCACTGAGTACACTGCTATAGGAGTGAGAGCCGACAGAACCAGTCAGATAACAGAACTATAGAACCACCTAGACAACAGAACTAGTCAGTCAGCAGAACTCCAAAACCAGTTGCTCCGTTAATTACTACGAGTCAACCAACAGAATCAGCTAGATAACAGTCATATAACAACCAACAGAACCAGCTCCATACCTGTTGTCACTTGCATGTCCACTGCTGCACCTGTGTGGTTTCCTGGGGGCAGTTATCTTACTGTAGGGGGACGGAGGGAGTGTTTGGACATCTGCTGCTGCTCTGTCCTCACTGCTGATGCTCCCTGTTGCTGCTGCGTCTCCACTGAGGAGTAAGAGGAGAGGGATTTTAACCTTCACTTCTCATTAATTTTGAGATGGGGTGAGAAAAAAACCTAACCTTGATGTTGCCAGGATTTTCTCATCTCCAACCTCAGCACCTCCTCCCTGGATGGGACTCCTGGATCGTGAGGCTACACTCCCCTGGAGGAGCTCTGAGATACGACCATTAACCGCCCGCAGCGGAAGCTTGGCTGCCAGACCACCCCCACGGAGGCGGTTCAGAGACTGGGTGGACCAGGACCCTCCAGCTGGACCCTGCTGCAAACTGTGGGCTGAGCTCTGTAGCTGAGGAGATGAAACACAGAGTCTGTTCACAACCAGATACAGAATAGAAACGGACTGAGACTTAACCTGTCTTATCACAATCATAACTGACGACTCATCAGAACTGACAACTCGTCAGAGTCAGAACCGACAACTTGTCAAAATCAGAACTGACTGTTAACCATAATCAAAACTGACCACTCATCGGAATCAGATCTGACTGATTTTCTGAATCAGAACTAATGACTTACCAGAATCAGAATTGAATACTCATCGGAACCAGAACTGGCCAATCATCTCAATCAGAATGGACGACTCTTCAAAACTGACTGATCTTCAGAATTAGAACTGATGACTCATCACAATCGTAACTGTTTGCTGATCATAGTGAGATCTGACAGATCATCTGAATCAGAACTGACGATGGATCAGAATCAGAATTGATTGATTGTCTGAATCATAATTGTAGGATCATCAGAATCAGTACTGACAACTTGTCATAACTGGCTGCTCATCAAAATTAGAACTGACCACTCATCAGAATCAGAACTGACCGTTGAACAGAAATAGAACTGACCATTCATCAGAGTTAAAACCTGATTGATTGTCACAATAAGAATGATTGCCAGAATCAGAGCTACAACTCATCAGAACCAGAACTGATCACTCCTCAGAATCAGAACTGACCATTTATCAGAACCCGCTGCTCATCAGAATCTGAACTGACTGATCATTAAAATCCCTTCTGACTGCCCTCAGAATCAAAACTGACTATTGAACAGAATCAGAACTGACCTTTCATCAGATTGATGGATCGTGAGATCCAGAATTGACTCATCAGAACTGATCGATGGTCAGAATTAGAACTAATTACTCATCTAAATCAGAACTGAGAATCTGAAGTAACCTCTCAGAATCAGAACTGAACACTTCTCAGAATCAGAACCAACATGGAATGGAGCAGGACCTACTTTCGCGCTGCAGCTGCGGCCGTTTGTGGGACTTGTTGGTAACTTGTTGGACAGACTAGGGGACTTGGTGCTAGAGGTGGACAGGCTGCGCCCTCTTGGACTGTTGCTTAATAGCAGCTTACTAACCGCCGACAGCCTAGACTGACTGCTGCCATGTGCTGGTGACTGAGGAGCGCTGCTCGGACCAGAGCCAGCCCTAAACACCTGCTGGTGTGAGTTCACCGGGGAAGATGAGAGCGAACTGGTGCGGTGGAGGTTGTGGCTGGTTCTGTGCATAGTGCTGTCCACCTTGACCCCTGCTCCTGGTCCTCTTCCTCCTCTGAGACTCTCAGCCCTTTCAAGGGACAAGTAGTCGTAGTGATAGGAACTGTTTCTGGACTTCTGCGGACGACCCAGGGAGTGAGCTCGGTTGGCCAGCTGCTCTAGTCTGGCGCTGAAGAGCCGACCGCTGTCAGCTTTGATGCCTTGTCTGCCAACGTTGGGCTGAATGCATCCAGATGTCATGGCTTCGTCTCCATGATTTGGGGGACTGGCTGCTTTGCTCTGCTGGTCCAGACTGGACTTCCTAACGGGTGGAGCAGGAGGAAGGCCGTTCCTCTTGTAGGAGAAGAAGCCCTGCCTTACGGCTGAGCCACGGCGGTCCAGGGTGGCCCGTGGGCTGGAGGGTGTGGATGCAGTGCTGCTGATAATACAGTGGTCACTCCTTTTGTCCAAACTGTCGTGAAGATTCAGGCAGTGCCAGCCTCGGGGGAGACTGGCCGTGCGGTGAATGTCCAGGTTGACCATATTCAGAGCCTCTCCCTGGGAGATGGCAGCGACCATCTCACAGCCATCCACTACTCTCTTCAAGACATCTGGTGAGGAATCTGTGCTGCCACTGGCTGGTGAAACAGACACATTTGAGTAAGAAGACAGAAGAAGTAATCTGGAATCCATAACTCCTCACTTCAATCATCAATGTCACTGTTTACCATCTCTGTGAGAATGCTGGTCCGAATCTTTCTCCTCTCCAGAACTCTCCGATGGTCCAAGCCTCAACCATGGGTTTTCAAAGCTCAGCTCACCAAGATTTGAAGTTGATGAAAGAAGAGCCTGTGTCTGGACTGGTGTGGACTTCTCTGTGTCACCAGATGTTCGCCTGGGCCTGTCCTCCTCCATCTCCGCCTCTCCATCATGGACACTGACTGGCCCATAGGGAGTGGGATCATGGCCCGGTGTGTGGGAACTCAGTGTGGAGATTCTGGACACGAGAGACTCCGCAGAGGAACAAACGCTGCCTGCACACAATTATATGACACAAGGTGAGAGGCTGCAGGACACTGAGGTGACAAGATGATGAATAGTCAAAGGTCATACTGTCAGTGGTCACAGCATCTTCAGGCCAAGGCTGCAGGGTCACGGAGGAGATTGAGGTGGCTGCTGACGTCTGCTGCACACTCTTCTGGGTGAACACTTTACATCGTTGGGATGGAGATGACGGAGGCCTGAGGAGTAAGAGCGAAACTGGAGCTGTCAACTTCAACAACTTCAACTTTTATTTGTTTATAGTGCCAGATCATAACAACTGTTATCTCAAGGCACTTTACAAACAAGCATGCATGCATAAAAACAAGAATAAAAAAGAATATATTGAGATAGCCCCTGCCCTTATAGACCCTCACACAGGCTGAGGAACAACTCCCAAAAACCCAGAAAGGGAATAAAAGGAAGAAACCTCAGGGTGATTGACAGTGGCGGGGATCCTCACCAAGGACAGACAGGTGGGCTAACTAAACATTAGCAAGTAAAATTTTAACTTTCTTTAAGGTCTACAAATAAAAGAAGGGCACTATGAAGTCCAGTCAGGGTCCAATCAAGCTCATATGCTCCGTAGGATGAAGTCCAGAGTCCAGATCAGACAGTAGGGTGCTTGGGGAGTTGGGCCAAAGATGTGCAGGCAGAGTCCTGTGTCAGGTCCAGGGCAATGGGCCTGATACCTGATACAGGCAGGTGAAACTGTCATGCCACTGTCCCACCTGCCTGGCTCTTACATCTTCCCAACCCCCTTCCATCCCTCTGACTGATTGTTTTCCACTCGTGTTTTTACTAAAACCTGGCTGTGTTCCTGACCCTCCAGCTCCACCTACTGGTTTTGTTCTACATGCTTGGTCTTTTGACCTCTCACCTGTAGTCCGGAGTCTTGGACAAACTGGCAATGCCGAGACGTGGCGATACCATCAGACGGGCTTTTGTATCAGCGGTACAGCCAGAAGCCTCACAGCTGGGGAGACAACAAACAGTTGATGAAGAACTCACTGCAATAAAGTCTTAATCCAATGTTTGATTCTTCTTCTGTTGCTGACCTGCTGTGAACTGTAACACTGCTGCAGGTGACCTTGGAAGAGCCAGACATATGGGCCAGACTGTCGATCATGGTCTGGGCCAGAACTGCCTCCTCGAGCACTACCTTGATCTCTTGCAGTTGTGGGTCACTGCTCTTACCTTTGGAAACTGCTGGAAAACAGGTGTTGAAAATCAATATCAATATCAATATCAATCAATAGATATATCGTCTTATCTTATGTCATTCCTTAGATCAAACAGAGGAGGTTTAGGTCATGATCTGTTGCTTAAGGTCAGGCTTCACCAAAGAGCAACACCTCCTGTACCTGTTTTAGTGTCCACATCCATAAGGGCTGCAGCAGCAGGAACACCAGACGACACCGTGGAATACGACAGACACGCTTCCTGTTTCCTGGTCTGTCTATGGGCTGGAACTTCCTCAAAGGGAAAAGTTATGACCTAGAAGAGACGTCTAGTTAAGCCTAACATTTAAAGAGTTGAAATTGTTCTATGAGCCGTCATTGCCCAGTACCTCCTCGCTGCCATCAATGCAGTCCAGTCTTTCCTGCAGCTCCGCAAAGGTATTGCACTTTAGACACTCGGCTCCTTTCTCTGGGACAGGGTCCAGTGGGGCCTGGGAAAAAAGCACCCCCCGATGGAGGAGGATCAGTCAGTCTGAGACGTCCACACCGACCTGACTGTTTTAACCACCTTGACCTGCTCCCTTCTCACCTCTAGCCTTGCCCTATGTTGCTGCTGCTCCTGCTCCTGCTGCTCTTCCTGCTGCTTCTCCTGCTGCTCCTGCTGCGGCTTGGACACTTTTCTTTGCAGCAGAGTGGGAGTGATGGGTACGAACTCCGGCGGCCCCTCGTTGTCCGTCAGCTCCCTGTCAGACAGTGCACCGCCATTGGAGCCCACATAGATAACGGTGTCACAAGAGTGCTCGCTGCTGGAGTGGTCATCAGGGTCAGTGGGCAGCAGCAGCAGCAGCTCAGAACCACAGGGATGGAATGGACGCAGCTGAGTGGGGCGGCGCATGTGGCCCTCCTCACAGGAGCTTTCTCCTCCAGAGGAAGAGGAGGTGTACTGCTGCATAGGGAGGAGTGTCAGATCAACAGGGTTACCAGTGTGATGTTCTATTGACAGATAAGGTGGGCGAACCCAACCAGTCATGATGATGATTATGAAGATCTCACCCTCGGTCTACTCACCACAGTCACCTTAGACTTCTTCTTTTTCAGGCGCAGAACTCGAGAAGCGATCTGGATGGTGTAGAGCGTCTCGGAGAAGTCTTGAGGAGAAGCTGAGATGTGAGCGATCATGGTGGTCCGACAGTTGATGTTTCCCAGAGACTCCCTCAGCAACATGGTGAGTTTGCTCTCTCTGGAGGACAACGTTGATAAACAACAGGCAGGATAAACAGGTGACCAGCTATTTACCAACTGTTTACCAGTACTGGAAGAGAAAAATACTACAGTATACAGTATATCTGAGTGCGGTTTAAAGCCTGCTCCCCTCCTCTCACATGCTCTGTGTCCTTAGTTATTATTATTGATTATTGATTATTTTCATTAAAAATCCTAAATATGATCTAGTAAACTCAAATCTGCATTAGTACCAGGAGGAGGAGGGTGATACCAGAGACCTTTTGTGTATGAGGACTGACCAGAAATCAGATGGGATCAAGGTGGACCAGATCACTGCCCTACAACCACCAATCACCACTACTGGTATCGTGGTACCAGGTACCACGTCTTCTTTAACCTAAAATAAATTCCGACCTTAAATCAATGATACGTCTGAGATAAAAAGAATAAATTATGATTAAAAGCAATGGTGTTTGAAGTTAAAAGTCTTAGTAGTGACAGTGGCTGCTGGTGCCATGTACCAGAGGACCAGCTGATGGTACCAGGTACCAGAGGTCCAGCTGACAGTAACAACTTCAAATTTTCTTTGTTTATAGTGCTAAATCATAACAACTTTTATCTCAAGACATGTTACAAAAAACAGCTACAAAAATCCAGCTGAACATTTTTACATGAATAAAGGAGACACCAGACTTACTCTTTGACATTAGGCTTACTTGCTAACAGCAGACTGATAATGAAGTTATTGTCCCTGCTGGAAATAATACTGTTGATCATACACACTTTGTACTACTGCATCTAAATGCATCACTACAGCTTCTTCTTGGCTTTTTGGGTTGGTTCTGGCTGGTGTCCAGTTTATGGCCTACTTGTATGGGATGTGTTTGCTTCCGTTGACCAGGGCAAGGATGACGTTCCCCAGGGCAGATAAGGAGAGGCACAGAGGGGCAGATGGGGAGGAGTGCTCCCGGCTTCTCCCTCCTCCAACAAGAACTTTGGTGTCACAGCTGCCCAGGTCCAGCAAGTGGAGACGACTCCGACCTCCAGACACTGCAGGAAGAAAAGCCACTGTTGTAGTCACTCAGTAAATTAGACCCTTGTTTTCTGAACAGTGGACAGCAGTGGGACCGTAGTGGACAGTGGACTCACTTCCTCCTTTGCTTGTCTTCTCCATGCGGTTCTGGTACAGGTGTAGAGTGAAGAGCATGTGGGAGTTGCGGTGTTCTTCTTCTGTGGTATTGCGATTGCGACTGTTGTGGCGAGCAGCAATGGCAGCGTCCAGATACCAAGCAGCTTTTTCTGCGGTTGAAGCTCGGAGTTCAGACTGGTTCTGGAGCTGAGAGAAGTCAAGGGCAGAACGTGTGTGTTTGTGCATTTGTAACTAAAGTATGAACACACAACCACACTTGGCTGTTTGTGTCTTCTTTTACCTGCATCCCACAGATAGGGTCCTCGCACAGATACACTCCCTGTGACTGGCTCTCCTGGATGTTACCTGTGTCCACTTCAGACAGCAGGTCCTTCAGGTTCTCATCTCTGCCCCACACCTACACACACACACACACGTGTATAGTAAACACAAATGCAATATAAAAGGGGTCCTTAGGCTTCAAATCCTCACCTCCACCGCTGAGACCCGAACAGAGAAACGAGCTCCACTCTTCTCCCTGCGCTCGTCGATGACTTTGAACAACCAGGAAATGGCACAGGGGATCACCCCCAGAGTCTGGAGGGAGTCGTCACGGCCAATCATGGTGTAGGATTTACCTATGGAGGTGCAGATCAGAAGAGGCCAGAAATTGTGGTGGGTAGGGGGCTTTATTTAATAATCAGATTATCAGTACTGAACAATAGCAGAACCAGAACCTAACCAGTGCCATCAGAGACATTGATCTCTGATTGCACTGGATCTGAGCTGTTCTTCTATCACTGAGCCAGAGTGGTGGGCCAAGGTTTGGACCTACACTCTTCAGATCTGGTCCTGCAGTATTACCTAACTTGGAGTGTCCAAAGCAGAAGACACAACCATCAGCTCCATTGACAACTGACTGGATGACCTCAGCCACGGTTCCAGCGCACACTTCCACCTGTCAACAGGTAGACACAGAGTCACATGTCCATATATAACCAAACTGCACACATTACTAAGGGACTATACTAGAAAAGGCCTCTAGGTGGCAGGTGATATAATACTGTAATAAAAGCATATGCCGTTTATGTCCGCAGAGAATATCACAGAGGCACAGAGAATATCCACATTTATTTGAAGGTTGTTTTTTGACTAGTGTGTAGGTCCATGTGCCATAGCATCTCCTCCCTCATTCCTCCACAGCACCTGTTAACATTACTGTGTCTGTCCTACCTGTGAGGCATCAGGGGGGAAGGCAGCGTCAAAGGTGAACATCTTTGGAGACGCCTGATTGGCTCCTGCCTTTTTCTGTGAAGCTGGTGTTTGATTGGCTGATGGGTCCATGATCATGATTT
This sequence comes from Paraplagusia blochii, assembly GCA_016785265.1. Classification (NCBI taxonomy): domain Eukaryota; kingdom Metazoa; phylum Chordata; class Actinopteri; order Pleuronectiformes; family Cynoglossidae; genus Paraplagusia; species Paraplagusia blochii. Next base: position 181,013 of record JAFBJS010001425.1, on the reverse strand, counting down.
GTTTCTTTCTAGGATCAACTTTGAGGAACGAGCTGGACTCTGCTGCCACCTGCTGTGACACCGGGCACACACGCACCATCACTTTAACCTAGAGGAAGAGGAGAAGGAGGCCAGATTAACAGAAGGAGTCAAAGGGGCTACAGCCCATCAGGTTGCTGATGTAGTGACAATGCTGGTGAAAATGTTTGGTAAAGTGAAACAAAAGTACAGGGCCAAAAATTAATTACACAAAAAGAGTAATATAATTACTAAAATAGACACTTAAACTAACTAATATGTGGTGCTAGTCGACTATGATGCAACTATCAGCGCTGAACATATCAACCAATGTTGCATGATGGGAAGAAGTTAGTGAGGAGATGGGTGCCTACTGGGTCACAAAGGGAATTAAGGCACTTATACTCAGGGCAGGGGGTCAGTTGTCTGGACATAAACAAGTACAGGGACATATACAAATCAGATATGATGCCTAACCAAAACAATGTTCAGCTCACTCAAAGACAGAGAAGAGGTAGCAAGAGAATGGGTTTCTTACTACCCATCCACTGGAAACAATTAATAATAATAATAATAATAATAACAATGATAATAATAATAATAATAATAATAATAATAATAATAATAATAATAATCCTCCCCTGAGGACCGTATAATTAATACTGCTCTCCCTCCCCCAACAAATCACTCTCATCACGCTGCACACCAGTAGCCATGGTGATAGATGACTTTGTCAGTCAGTGATGTGTTGCCATGGTAACCTGCAGTCCCAGTCTTACTATTGTACAATAGATAGATATACAAGATATACACTTAGAAACACACACCCCACCTTCACCCAGTAACCCTAACCCATCTGCACTATGTTCTCCAGGGTTCTCCAGCTTTATCTTACAGACACAGAAACAGTGTGTTCTCTAGGAGTTCCTTATTGGTCTAAAAACAGTGTCTTTACAACCAAGAGCCGTTGCCACAGGGGGAGCTGTTTGGGCAACTGAGGTTCCTCTGGAATTAAAACACAGGACTGTCCAGGATGTGACCATGTAATGGACTGGACACAGTCCAATGTGTGACCCTGTGATGGACTTGAAGACTGTCCAGGTTGTGATCCCATGATGGACTGGACAGCTTGTTGTGTTTGTCACTGCAGTGAACTGCAGGTCAGGGGTGGGATTGGGGTCCCATTACCTTTCCCAGACCAGGAGTGTCTTTTATTTTATTGGCTGCTCGGAGAAGGCAAGGTGGAGCTGGCGGGGGGGTGAGGACAAGAGAAGAGCTGAAGTTTGTATCGAACAGGGGGGAACCGCAGGAGGACGGCCCAGATGTCACTGCGGCAGTGACCAGCGGAGCTTTCTGCTTCCTTTTCTTGGAAGCTAAGCTTAACTTCTGAGCAGCTCTGAAAGACAAGGAAGAAGAGACACAGGTGAAGAGAAGAGGTCTGGGTCTTTTCACCCTCCAATATACACTTGACCCATTTCCAAAACTACATCAACACTTAGGGCAACTTAGTGTTTAGAACTTAAGTTTTGCCTTAAAAAATGAAGGCCAAGAAGGCAAGTTTGATATCCAGCTCAAACAGATCTGTTCTGATCTGTTCTGCTTCACAGTCCAAAACCAGGTCCTGTTTACTATTTGTGAACAGGAGTGGTCGCGGTCAGGAGTGTTTGTGTTGACCAAAATTAGTGAAAGGTCATAAAGAAAGTGCTGAAATGGCTTTAGGCATGGCATATATATATATATATATATATATATATATATATATATATATATGATCATATAATTATATAAAACCAGATTTTAGGCCCAGGTTAAAGAGCTAAACAAGCTGCATTGGGTCCCCAGGTCGTTTGACTGGGGTTGTGAATGGATAACAGTGCAGACAAATCTTATTGGCCATGGTAGTGGTCATGTGACCTGACAGGGGACTGTACCTGGCAAAGAAGGAGGCAGCAGCTGAGGTGGTGGTCTGAGTCACTGTGGTCACAGCCGGACAGCCCAGGGACGGAGAGCTCGAATGGGCTGCTGAGTCGGTGGAGGAGCGGGTGGAGGCCGTGTCTGTTGGCCTCTCCCTGGATACCTCCAAGCTGAGCTGACTGACCTATGTAGGAGAAGGTGGAGAGGAAGGAGGAGAAAAGGAAGGAGACCAGGATCATCACTGAGAATGGATTGGAAAGGGTTACATCCCACCACCCAGTTGCTGTCGCTAAAGCTGTTACTGCTGCTGCTGTCTGTGAAGAACAGTTCTACAGTGAATCCTCACAGATCCACTGACTGTCTTACTTCCAGGCCCCTCCATCTGTCCATTCCCCTCCCATCTCATGTCATCACATATATACGTATATTCATATACGTATATATATATATAGTTAATGTTATTATTATTAGCTCCTTCGGGTTCAGGGGGACACCTCCATCTTGTGTCGTGGTCATGTGCCCCTGCTCATTAGTTCTACTCAAGAATCCTCCAAGGTGGGTTAGCAGAACCTCATTCTGGGTAATGTCATTGTGAAGATTGATTATATTTTCCTACTGGAGGCTTACTACCCTCACAGACTGCCTCAGGGTAACCTCTGGTATACATGTGTGTGCACATGACTTTGCTCCAGCACCTCATTGAAAGTGCCCACTGACAGATCTCCTCTCTCTGTATCTCCTGCCTCATCTGTGCTTACCCTGTTCTTGTTCTCCTGTTCCTTTCTCCAGTTACTACTTCTACAAGTCAGCCATTTATTTCATATTCCTGTAACTGATTCAAGTCATGAACTGAATGTCAACAGAGAGGGGCTGGAGGGTGGATGGGATTTGGAGAGAAAGAGAGAGAGACAGAGAGAGAGAGCGAGAGAGAGAGGGAGTTGGGGAAGGAACTAGGGTAGTGTTCAACATTCTGTGGATTTTCAACATTAAATCCCAAGAGTCTTCATTATCACTGCAGTGGCTCGCATGGCTCACACTCACACACGGCTAACATACTAGATCTAGATGGGTGTGTTTGTGTGTGAAGGGGGGGGGGGCGGAAGAGGGTGGGGGGGTTAAAATATTGATTCATCAACCCCCTGCCCACTTCCACCAATTCAATATCAACTCACGGATATTCTGAATCGATTCTGCAGGACAGCAGGACAGCAGTTCAGTGCCCTCTGCTGTTAGGAAAGGGAATGTACAGAGTTACTCAGTTAAGAGGGAGGTTGCTGTTTCTGCTGCTACAGTTCCACTGACAGTGGTCTGTTACAGTAGTTTTGGAATGGTAAGGGTTCAGAGTTTGTTACACGTACTGCTAACACTGTGCTAACACAGCCCTAACTCAGTGCTAACATTGCACCAAAACAGCCGGTCAACCATTGAATATTGCTGTTGATTTAGTTCATTTCTTGGACTCTAAAGGTTTTCTTTGTAGGTTTCTTGGTAGGTTTAAAGATTACCACTGAAGTAAGTATTTTCTGACTGCTGACCAACACCAGCTGTGGTCAGAGAACTAGCTCTACCTGGTGGACTGTGGAGCACCACAGTTTTGAAGGTGTTTAGCTCACCTGGTTTGGGGCAAGGGACACTCCGCCGTCAGTGTCTGTACTTCCTCCCACAGTACTGCAGGAGTTACTGGAGCTGTTGGCTCCACTCACTGGAGACCCGCTTCTTCTGTCACCTCCTCCCAGACCCAGGAAGTTGCCCAGGGCAGTCTGGTTTCAGAGGTCACTCCACAGAAACTGCCAACTATTTGTGACATCAGACAAACTAAACCTTAACATTTTCTTGTCCTTACTCTCAAAGATCTCTCAGGTGTTTTTTTTGTCTCTCCATAGATTTACCCAAAGGTTCTGTGTTGGTTCTCTCCTATTTCCTTCTAGACTACCTGACCAGGTACATTCTCATGGCTTTTTTTACCACTGCTACACATATGATACACATCGGATCACACATAACGATCCGATTTAAATCTCGATTCACAGGCTACGATCCTGTGGATCAAGAGACTACGAACTGTACACGCTCTGTCTCTTATACACATCTAGATGTGTATAAGAGACAGGTTTGTGTGTGAAGGGGGGGGGGCGGAAGAGGGAGGGGGGGTTAAAATATTGATTCATCAACCCCCTGCCCGCTTCCACCAATTCAATATCAACTCACTGATATTCTGAATCGATTCTGAAGGACAGCAGGACAGCAGTTCAGTGCCCTCTGCTGTTGGGAAAGGGAACGTACAGAGTTACTCAGTTAAGAGGGAGGTTGCTGTTTCTGCTGCTGCAGTTCTGCTGACAGTGGTCTGTTACAGTTGTTTTGGAATGGTAAGGGTTCAGAGCTTGTTACATTTCTGTTGATTTTGTTCCTTTCTTGGACTCCAAAGGTTTTCTTTGTAGGTTTAAAGATTACCACTGAAGTAAGTATTTTCTGACTGCTGACCAACACCAGCTGTGGTCAGAGAACTAGCTCTACCCGGTGGACTGTGGAGCTCTACAGTTTTGAAGGTGTTTAGCTCACCTGGTTTGGGGCAAGGGACATTCCGCCGTCAGTGTCTGTACTTCCTCCCACAGTACTGCAGGAGCTACTGGAGCTGTTGACTCCACTCACTGGAGACCCGCTTCTTCTGTCACCTCCTCCCAGACCCAGGAAGTTGGGCTTGGACCCCAGCCTGTGGCCACTTTTCTGAGGTTGTTTGGTTGAAGGGGCACCACTGAATGTCTGCCCCCCTGAGGGACTCCTGTGGGCCAGGTGGTAGGGTCTGTGGCTGGGACTGGCATTGGGGGACTTGTTTGGACCGGGGCTAGATTTCTGGGCCATGTGGACGGTTGAAGGTGGAGGGAAGGCAGTAGTGGAGGACGAGGAGGGCAAAAGAGGGGGGAGGCAGTCCTGCAGCTCCAGACCTCCATTGACTTCCTGGACACCTGGGGGTGCTGACGATACATATCGTTGGAATAAAGCTGTGGGGGAGGAAGTGGGAGACAGGTCCCACTGCTCCAGGGGGAGGGCCATGCAGGCTTCCTGTTTCAGCTGAGTTAGGTGAGCTCCACACACGTCACAGCCGCTGTCGGAACTGTTGGGAGGCTTGAGCGGAAGGGAGACGTAGTGATCCTGAAAAGAAGGGTGGTAGTGAGAAGAATGAAGGATTCAGGTCGCAGTGAAGAACCCTGCTCCATCATCAGGAAAACACACTGTGAAACAGACCATGGAGGCAGTGGTTCATACCTCTGTCTTAGTAAATTTGAACGGACCCTCTTGAACCCAGTCTCTGAGTTCCTCTCTTAACAGCCTTCTGAACCCAGGGCAGTCTGGTTTCAGAGGTCACTCCACAGAAACTGCCAACTATTTGTGACATCAGACAAACTAAACCTTAACATTTTCTTGTCCTTACTCTCAAAGATCTCTCAGGTGTTTTTTTCGTCTCCCCATAGATTTACCCAAAAGTTCTGTGTTGGTTCTCTCCTATTTCCTTCTAGACTACCTGACCAGGTACATTCTCATGGCTTTTTTTACCACTGCTACACATATGATACACATCGGATCACACATAACGATCCGATTTAAATCTCGATTCACAGGCTACGATCCTGTGGATCAAGAGACTACGAACTGTACACGCTAGTTTTCATCTGTTGTCCCCTGGCTATGATATAAAAGGACAAGAAGCACACATTACATATACAATAGAAAATACATATGCAAACACTTTTTATACAATTAAGAAAATTAGCAGTTTCATCTGGCATCTTCTTTCGAATTCCATGACAATTTGCAAGTTAACATGATTTTTTTTACATTTGTCAATATGGCCTTTTAAGGAGAGCTGTGAATCTAATATTAACCCAAGATATTTATACTGATTGACAATTTGCATTTTATCTCCATTAACAAGTATATCAGGATCAGGTGACTCTCTTATTTTACTTATTTTAGTGTAATACATGCCTACAGTTTTATAAAGATTTAGCTGTAGACAGCACAACAAGATTGTCACACAGCACATTGTTTTGTAATACTGTATAATGAGCGATAGGTTCCTTTATTGCCTTGGACCAGGGGTTGGCAACCTGCAGCTCAAGAGCCGCATGCAGCTCTTTAGCACACCCTCAGTGGCTCACTGGAGATTTTTTCAAAAAATGTGTGAAAATAGAAAAGGACTGAGGGGGCATCAAAATGGACCAAAAAAGGATTTTTTTTCCAAAGGTTTCACCCCCATGTTTTTTTTAAAATCCATCAAAAAAATACTACCGTATTTACAGTCTCAGTTTTGCTTGCCATTACTTTATTTAACACACACATAAGGGCGCGGGTTTTATCCACACCCACACTTCCCCCTTTAACGTTCTCATGGTTTCCTCTACTATGTCTGCCTTAAAACAACAACACACACCAGCAATAAGTGTGCCAGACATGGGGACTCGAGTCTGAGACTCGGACTCGAGTCGCACTTAAGTCGCACAAAGACTTGTGACTTGACTCAGACTTCGGTGTCATGACTTGCGAGTTGTGAATAAAGTCTATTTTATCATTTAACTTATCTAACTTTTTCCGATGCGTTTCCCAGCGCTATAGAAAAATCGCAGGCAGAAGTAGTTTACTCCCTTACGGCGCGTTAAGATTTGTAACGCACGCGTGCTGCCTCAAGTTTAGGTTTCATATCACAGTGACCATTGCAACGGTAAGCCAGACTGGAGTGATTCCTTTTGTCAATGCATTGGCTTATAAAGACTTTGCGCAGACATCCAGTAAGCGGACGGCTACTTGTAAGGAGTGTGGCGTTAAGATAAATGATGCTGGAACAACGTCAAACTTTCTCAGACACCTCAGAACACACAAGGATAGGTCAGTATAATTACAATCCAGCCACAGTTATAGTCTGTTGGCTAGTTTTATATTTCCCCTCCCCTGACGTTACCATTTTATTTTATACTTCAGGCCACTACGTTTAGCGGTAAGTAGCAGCCTGCGTGTATTGAGCCATAACAGCAATGGAAACCTCTCCTTAAACAACATGTAATGCATATGATTTCTTAGCCTAAAATGCTGTTCAGATGCTAGAATTTTAACTTGAGTGTATTCCACTATAGCAGCCAGACTTAGTGCAAAGACACTGTCAGAATTGATGTTTTTGAAATGCAATTCTTTCTAAACTCATTCCCAGACATAGATAATGTTGCCACAGATTGGTGTAGATTTGCTGGTCACCTTTGCAGATTTATTTTATTTTTATTTATTTTGTTATTGTTATTTCCCTAGTTGGTAAAGGACAAGACCACATACACAAATAAGCTTGTATGTATCCTATTCATGTATTCACAAAAAACATTGTTAAATTTAAACAAAGGTTTTGTCATGTTTCATTACATTGCACATTCACAGTGCATTGTTTTGATCAACTTTAATGGTACTGTGTGCAATAATATACTATAGCCATATACTGTAGTACAGTACAGTACAGTACATACAGTGCTCAGTTATATATTTTCATTTTCCTTAATGTGTTATTTTCAGTTGGTAAAAGGACAAGACCACATACGCAAACTAGTTTGTATGTATCCTGTAGTATTCACGAAATACATTGTTCAAGCTTAAAGCTTAAACCATTTTGTGATGGTTCTTCACATTGCACATGCACAGTACATTGTTTTGATCAACTTTGATGGTGTAGTGTGCAATAGCATATTATAGGCCTATTGTACAGTATAGGACATACTTTTAATCCAAAACAACAGCGTCTAATATGAAAACTTTCAGCTACTAGAGACTTGGCACTTGACTTGGGACGAAAGACTTGGGACTTGACTTGGCATTACCCCTCAAAGACTCAAGACTTGACTTGGACTCGCGCATAAAGACTCGAGACTTGACTTGGACTTGGAAAAAGTGACTTGTGAACATCTCTACAGTGTGCCTATTTAAAACAACAACAACGGGAGCAAAACAACGCCCAGACTTCCCCCTTTCTCATGATGTTCTATCTATGGTCTAACCCTAACCCCTTACCCAGTGGTTCTTAACCTTGTTGGAGCTAACGAACCCCACCAGTTTCATGTTTGCATTCACCGAAGCCTTCTTTAGCAGGGTGAGTCGGTGTTTCTTGACCTCAGCGGTGTCTTGACCTTCGCGACAGAGGCAGATATTTGTATTATATCCTGTCCGCTCCATTCATTTTCACCCATCAGTTCCACTTTGTCATCTCTCCAGGTGACTGCTAAGGTTTGTGGCACCTCCAGTGTATTTGATTGTCTCTCCGGTAAATTGCGTTGCCTCTATCTATCTTTCCATCCTTCTTGATAAAAACCAAATGATGTCCAAACCTTCGATTTTAAATGAGAGACGCTGTGTATTTCGTCTGTGTTGTCTGCCATGTTGCCCAGAGCAGAGTAAAACACACAACCTGAACTACAATCAGCCTATGTCACACCTCACACACCTAAAAGTGGCACAACCTGCAGAGACATGTGTGAATAGATACATATGTGTCTATGGGCACACTGTACAAGTGGGAAGAAGCGGCCAATGTCGAGTCTATGTCTAAACATAAACGGCTATTTGTGGGCGGGGCACTGGATCAGGAAACCAATCCACAAAAGAAAATCTGAACAATCAGATCATTTTACTGCATTTTAACTGAACAGGGCTTTTTGACCAATACACTCGTGTCTTGGTCTCGTGTCTCGGGTCACAGATCGATAACCAACAAAACGATTACCCTTCACACCCCTAACAACTATACTTGTCATTTCCACCAGGTGAGACAAAATCTGCATCTCTCTGACTTCTCCCTGTGGATGAAAGAGCGCCACCTATGCTTAACCCTTCTAAATCTGAGCTCTAATTGATTCCAGCCCATCTTAAATTGAAGTTAAAATTTCTTCTCTGCTCTTGTTCATGTTTTTACCAACCAAAGTTTATAAATTCCTTGGTGTCATGGTCAGTGTTGGGACTAACACATTACTAACGCATTACGCCGTTATGAAACTACTTTTCTAGGTAACTAATAACGTAATGCATTACTTTTCACATTCAGTAACACCGTTATTATTATTGTGGTATAAAAGGGCTTGTTACTCGTTACTATCTGTGGTCCAAATGGATATGGAGCCAGAATAGTCTCAAAAAGAACACACACGTAAGCACACATCCGCAAATGTATTCTGAGATGAACACACCGTTAGCACAGATCCATGAGCGTATTCTGAGAAAAGCACACAAACAACGCTTCACAACGCTACACATCAAAGTACATTCGTGAATTCTTCAGAATACATTTGTGATTTGTGAGTCTCGTCTTATGTGGACCAGATTCACATGCGTAATTTTGCTACGTCAGTCCATCACCAGCCAATCAGAAGTCTCACTCGTTTGCAGCCAATCACACGGTCCCCATGAGGATCCACGTGTGATGTCACTAAACTGCGCTCAAGAACCAAGTTCACGTCCTACAAAAATGGCAGCGAGTGTTCGAGTGTTAGTTTGTAAGCATGTTATAACATTACTTAGACTGGACCGCTCGCCATATTGCCGCTTCCAGCGATGATTGGTTGACATAGGTTAACATTTCAAGCCAATGAAAACGAGACCTGGGCGGGTCTTCTTGCCTTATAGGGAAATAAACAGTCTCACACACACAGGAGCATTATCTGGCCTTGACCCCTCCTCACAGGAGGTGATCTTGGTCATTCTCCACCCTGGTTCCCACCTGGTCTTTAGTGGACTCTTGCTGTGACTTGTGAAAAAATGGAAATCCTTTTCCAAAGAACACCTTCCATCTGAACAACTAACCAACATCTTCCGCTCACTTTTTCATCTTCTTTCTCTATAAATAACTGTGCTTTTTTTTTCGTTTTTTAATTTATGCATTTTATTTCTATATTTTACTGTCGCTTACACACTGTGTCTGTGTATTTGAGCTGTCTTTTATGACCTCTGTGTTCACAGTCTCTCTCTTTCTCTCTCTCTCTCTCACTCTCTTTCTCTTCCCCCTCCTTACATGACAGTGATTAATTGCCTGGTTTGTCTGGTGGTGTTTCACACCTGAACACACACTTCGTACTCCTTCTCCTCCCTCTTCGTCCCTCACCCGACAGGTCTCCCATCAAGGTCAGTGAGGCTGGAGGTTAGGATCTGCCTGACGACACAGTCAGCGGTGGACGATCGTCTTCACAGAACAATCATCAGACGCCTGTGTTCCTGACTGTGTGTTTCTAAGGTGATGGAGATGGAGTTGCCATGGCAACAAACCAAAGGTAGATCCTGTATGTTCCTGCTGGCTGGGTGATATAAATTCCTGGTTTGAAGCTGTGGCTCTGTCACCAGAGTGGAACCGTTGGCTCAGGGTATTGTTTTTCTCCTGACAAAGACTTGTGCGGGTGTCTTCATTTTGGAGTAAGACGGCCAGTGTTTTATGAATGCTAGCTCTGGTTGTCATGGTGACAATCACAGCAGCCATTCCACCACTGCTGCTGCTAATGATACAATAGTACTAACTGAACAGAGCTAATTCATTCAGTTATTATTGAATCGGTTCTATTAGTTACGACTGTTCCACCAACAGCTTTCACTTTTTTGGAAATCAGTCCAATGTTCAGGATGGAGACATTGGACCAAGGTTCTGAACCGTCTGGTGCTTATCAAAGCAAACGTCCAGTCTTTGAATCAGCAGAAAACACTGAGAGCCAGAACAGTGCCACCTCTGGAGGGAGCTTGAATTGGCAGAGACCCATTCTACCTTCTAGTTTGTTGCCATGGCGACTGCTTCTCTATCACCTTGCATATACAGAGAGACAGAGACAGTTGTCTCCAGTCCTACATTGGACTCGAGGATGTGGTTTTCTCTCTGTCTGTCAGTCTGTCTCTTATTTTTATTACCACAGATTTCAGCCGTTTATTTCTACATGTTTTTATCTAACTCTAATAAAAAGTAGATGTACCAACTGTGCTAACAGTAACGTAGGTCAAGGGTCATCTACTCTGTACGACGCATAATTAATATTCAGTGTGAAAAGTGAGCAGATAATAATAATAATTGGAACTATATTAATCTCTAGGGAGTATGCTTCAGGAAATTATGCCTTTGCATTTAACCCATCACCACAGTGAGCAGGGGACTGCTGGCTGGGGAGGATGCTCAGGGCACCTCAGCGGTCTCTTGGCGGTAGGGGGATTCGAACCGGGGGCTTGCGAACCCAAGTCCCCTTCCTTAACCATTAGGCCACTAACTGCCCCAAAATGTTCAGTCAGTTGTCAGGATGGGTCAAGAAACAGAAGGATGTATTACCTTGCTGGAATACGGTCCAGGGATGAGCAGTTTTAGGGCTTGTCTTTTCATCTCAGTCAGTTGAACATTACAGCTCTCACACAGTGCTCCTCTCTCACTGCATGGAGAACTCCCGCTCCCTGAAGCCGGAGATCCAGTGCCAAAACCTGGGGAACCGCCCAGAGAACCAGGGGATCCTGTCTCTATCCCTGGAGAAACTGTTCCAGGTGACCCAGAGAAGGATCCCGGTGAGGAGATCCCCGAGCCTGGGGAAGGGGTGCCTGTGGAACTGGGCATAGAACCAGCACCCTCTGGGTTGGGACGCATGTTTGACTTTGAGGTTTCCTCGTAGGCCTTTCGATACCATGTGTCAGGAAAGATGAAGGCAGACTTGGTAGGTGAAAGTTCAGGTACCTGTAGAAAAGTGATAAGGTTATCATTCTGGTAAGTACTGCTGTGTGCAGTCAGTGTTGGTTTCTAAGTGTCACATCCAGGCTTTAGGGGGAGCTCTGACAACTTTTGCCTTATAAAGTTCTGCCTCTGTAAGGCCTCTCTCTCACAAGTGCAAATGGGCCTTGATACTGAACTGCGTGGACCAGTTTTAGGGTGTTAGCATTATGATTAAAGTCATGTGAATGAGAACCAGCTGTGATGATTAGAAAGCTCAATACAAGGAAATCACACATGGTATTGCCCATAGTCCATACTGCAATGCTTCATAAAATGAATTATTACTGTAATGATTTAACAGTTGAGGAAAAAACACAGAGCCCACTATGTATTGCTACCTGCTTGTGGTACTAAACATGCTAGCACACAGACAACATGACGATTGTCTTAACAAGACAAGGTCATTTTACAGGACATTGGACAACGCACTGGTCCATATAGAGTCAATGGTTTATGGACAGGGCGGCTGTTGATGGACACAAACTCACATAACAGCCAATCAGACTTCAGCTTCAGACACATGTGATCATCACGCACTCGTTTTTTTTATCCTCCCAATTAAGAGTTAAAAAGAGTAAATTAAAGGTTTACTCTTTTTAGAAGGTCTTATCCAGACCTCTGCTGTGGAGCAGCAGTCAGAGATCTTCACTGATGTAGCTCAATCTGAACCACCTCCAGTCTACAGACCAGTTATGACCCACACACACCTAGGAGCCTGATCTTTTATGGCAGACCATGTGACCTGACCACAGGTCTGTACACTTTTTCCTGTAGTTCTACTGCTACCACGGTCAGTACTGAAACACTACTCTACAGAGCGGCAGTGGACTGGGCTCTTCAATATCCAGAATATCATTCACTCTAACTCAGTCCTGTCTGATTCTAGAACAGCCCTGGCAAAAATAAGGCCAGGGGATCGGATGCGGCGCGTTCAGCTTTGTAACCCGGTCCACAAAACTTCTCCAAATTATATAAATGGTTTGTATTGTGATTCTTTACTGCCTTCACTGCAAAACCCACATTTTCCCTATAGATGGCTTAGAGAAGGATAAAAGCATTTTAGCCTTTATGCATGATTCTTTCTTGGTTCACAAACAAGAAGTTTTGTGCCTTGTGAGTCAAAAAGTGTTGCCATGCCTGGTCTCGAACCATTGTCCAGTCTGGGTCCAGAATTATAATTCAATATTCAGTTTTTAACATTCACTGCAGCACAGGTGTAGAGCCCTTAGGAATCTTTCATTTTAGCCCTTTTCGGTTGATATGTTCAGTGATGGAGCAGATAAAGTCAGGTGTCCCTGTCTGTCAGTAGATGGGTGTGCCCATCATGCGGTGGTCTATGGTCCTGTGACGCTGCAGCAGCACAGACCTGTACACTTTGCTTTTGCGAACAGCCCAAACGGTTCCTATTCCTCCACCTCAGGCCAATCTGTGCTGCCGTCTGGTCCAGATGGTTCTACATTATTTCGCTCCTGCTCTTCTACCTCCACTGCCTGTGACGCGGATCTAACCCAACAGTTAATTTGCTGACGGGAGCAGACGGAACATCTGCACGACCCAAGGACGACGACCTGACAACTTACCCCATGTTTTCTGCTGCGGCTGCTCACGGAGCGGTCCTTGTTTCCAGACAGTGAAGTCATTTTGGAGGTGGGAGAAGGAGGAGGAGGAGGACTATGATGAGGAGGAGATGAGAGAAAAGCTCTGCTGCTGCTGCAGCCTCACACCCAGATTCGAGCGACCGTCTCACTGGAGCAGTTTTTTCCTCTCCATCTGAAACTAGCACCACGCTCCTCCAGGTGGCGCAGGTGGAAACGCTCACATCACCATTTCTCCACCGACCACCAATTTAATAGGAGTTACCTATTACCTCCGTCTGCACGATTGCTCAGGTGACACTGGACTAATTCAACACGATCCGGCGCTCAGTCTCTCACCGACCGGTTCAAATGGGTGGACTTAGCAGAGAAAATCCCAATGCTGGTGCTGATGCTAATGAGGCACGTCTTCACTGGTTTCAATGTCCCCGCACCTTACTGCGGCTCTCCGCATTCTCTGTTTGCGCGCGTGTGCGCGCGTGAGTGTTGTGCGACCACATCTGGAAGAGGGCGGAGCCTCCCTGTGACACATCCACCACAAACTAGAGTGGTTTGAGTATAATGACCGAAGAGAGGAAAGGAGTGAGTGGAGAAGACTCCTGTGGAACCAGAGCCAAAGCTCAGCTGTTGCTGTAGTTCATCCATCCTCCATCTTCTTCTCTTATCTGGTCTCAGAGGCAGCAGTCTCCACGAATGCCACTCATATCACACCTCTCCATACTGGCAGCCTTCCTGTGGGTAGGGAGTCCACTGGAGGTTATGTTGGTCTGGACCAGGGGCTGGCAAATATCTTACTCCCGGCCCACATTGGGTCCTAAGTTTTGGGGGTTGCGTCAGGTGCAAAAAGATGCAAGAATTAGTGTGAACTCAATCAATGTTGAGAAGTCATGCATAACGTCTAACAGGTTAAAATGCTTTTAGCCTTCCACACTCTGTCTATTGGGGAGAGGCTGGTAATACAGGGTTGGTTTGCCAAGGTCTGGTCTGGACCTTGGCAAAGAACCAAGGTGTGTGAAACCGTGTGGAAACCTCCAAGCTAGGAAAATGGACAAAGAACCAAGGTGTGTGGAAAGTTTCTGAGCTCAGGGTCAAAAATCCAGAGAGGAAACTGAAGAAGAGCCTATGTCTGACTTTAACATACAACAGACAGGACAACTGACATATGGCCTATGACACACCCAGCCTGTACTGAATAATACACTCTAATATGGAGATGAATGCTTCACCACCTTGAGACCAAGAATACTACATTACAAGAACAGACAATGTTACAGGGACACTGCGTATGAAGTTGATCCACAGTGGATTAACCTATTGATAGATGTAGACAGGACCAGTTTGATGACATTTGGATCAGTTTATTTACTTGGATTTATCTCCACTCCTTAAACGACAGAAACATTTCAGTTCAAGAGTCAGTGGATGCAATAAAGAAAACAAAGTGAAGTCATGTCGTTGAAGGTTATCGGTCATCCAAGTCAGGGTTAGGGTTAGGCAACTGGACATTCAGATTTTTGGAAAACGTTTCACCTCTCATCTAAGAGGCTTCTTCAGTTCTAACTGTCATTGGGGAGTAGTTGTATCCTGTGAGGGAAGACAAAGGGGTGTTTTAGGTCCTTCTTGTTGGGTGGACCTGGGGTTACCTGTGAATTGTGACACCAGCTGTTGGGTGGGTATTGATGGGTCATTAAAGTTCTGTTGAGAGACGATTGAACGTCTTGGTCCTCAAAAGAGTGATTGGTAGGTTTGACGATTGAGTGAGTGAAGACACTGTAACAATTGTCTTCGGTCCAAGCAGCAGCATCAAATTACGCTGATCCCCGCAGTTTGTCAAAAAGGGGTGGAGCGGTGGAGAAGACTGACGGCTGTGTTCCTGAGTGGAGTGCGCCACAACCGTCAGTATTTTCCACCGCTCATTGGAAGAGCACTTGGATTGGCAAAGCGTTTGACCAATCACATGTGACAGCACAGCAGGTCGAACCATTGTGTGATAAACAGAGGGGTAAAAAGTGGCGTTGGCGTCGGTGAGGTTCAGTAGACATCCAGTCAGTGGCGCTAAATTTAAGAAAGAAGGAGAAAGACGAAGAAGAGTAAGCGCACGAACAAAAACAAGAGGGAAAAGAAAAAAACAAGTCGAGTATTTAAAGCCGTTGAAGATCGGGCCGCTGCTGTTGCCGTTACCGTCTCATGGTAAGACATAAGGAGACCACCGTCCATAGGGAGACCACCGTCCATTATTTAAAAAGAAGCCCAATTTTGTGAGTTACTGTTGTGTTCTTCACTTGTCCGAACTGGATGTCCACGGAACCTCACCCATGTTTACGCCACTTCTATCGTTACGAAGTATCCCAATGTTTGAGTAACATTCTGCGACGGGAACAACTGCCGCAGCGGCTCACACCCCACCCGGTTTTTAAGTTTAACTCAGTGGGCGTTCTAATATTTACTAATCCAGAAAATGTGATTAAAATAGGAAACAGGTGTTGACATTCTGAAGATTAAAGACAAGCCTTTGATTTGACGTTGTCTTCTCTTTTCATCATCCTTAATTTTTTTCCCTTCTGCGATGTCATCAGTCCAGGGGACGGAAGTCTGGTCTCTGCTTGTCATCTGTGGAAAGTGTCCATTTTCAGAGGAGCCGACTAACATGAACCATGAAAGGTGAGTCGGCCTCTTCCATTTATGACTGAATGGTGAATCAAATATATTTATTTAGAGTGCCGAATCATAGCAACAGCTATCTCAGGGCACTTTATACACACAGTTACAGACAAATAACAAATAAACTATATCAGATAACTGTATTGACATGTTGTCGTTCAGGTAAAACAAGGACAAGAAAAGAAACCAAGACGACAGCTCTTAGCTCCTCCAGTCCGTCAGCGGCTCCTCCAGGAGCCAAAGAGAGGAAGTCTTGCCTCAGCCGGACAAAGGTACGCTCGCCAGAGCAGCACCGGCAGTTGGAGTGTGCGCACACAGCCAACTGACCACTCTGTTTTACTACCCTTTCTTCACTGACCATATGATCTGAATTAGAACTTTGTCAGAACTCTCTGTCAGAGTTCTTGTCGTAACTCCCTGACCCAGTTGTTAAAGCCTAAATGTTATCCTTCTCTGATTCTATGCCACTGGTCCTCCGTCTCTGGATCTGGGGCCACCTGCTGCTGTTGCTAAGAACCCTGTTTTCAACAATTCCTCTGAGTTTTCTTCAGGCATTAGAGGGTCAAGTTACATTCTCTGTAATCCATTCTTATACTCCAATAAGCTCACTATCAGTTCATCCTAAGGTTCTTCAAGAAACATCTCTTTAGAGAGCCAACTGTCCCTTTATGGACTTATCATGTCATGGTATGAGAAGTTAGCCTCCTCCTAAACCATGATGTGTGATTCACTTTAACACCAGTTGTTGCCAATTCTATCAACTTTGTATCAAAGTATCAACTAACACATTCATGATTATGTTTCTAATCACTGTTTCCATTCCTCCCATCATGTACCCTGTGTGGGCTATTGTGAACAAATGAAGCAGACAGATGTAACTCCATTAGCAGCCAGACTGTGAAGGCGCCCTCACTGACTGACACTTTCATTTTGTCCTCTAGAGGAGTGGGATCCAGACTCACAGCGGCACAGATCTCTGTTCTGGTACACAGTCTAGCAGTGGAAACATTGATAACCAGCAGACCATAGACGTGGATGCACCTCAGCGCTCCAGGCCCAGATTTGAAATGAAGCTCCCTGAGACAGAAGAACCAGGTAGAACTTCCTGGGTTCAGACAGGTGCTGACAACATTGTGATGTAGACTGTAGACTGCATTCTGTGGCCTGAAGACTGGATTGTGAATTCTTGAAGTTATGGGATGAAGACGTGCAGTTGACCAGGCTAGCTAAGAGTTAGTTGGTTACATACTGTAGAACATGGTGTTGGTCTGTGAAGCTGCTGGTTTCTCACATGGTCTCTGCTGCAGCTGGACTGGACTCTGTGTTGGTGGTGAACTGTGTTGTGTTTTAGGTGAGTCCTTGGATTCTTCAGAACTGTCCATGGAGCTCAGTCCAGAAAAGAAGGAGCCTCCATCTGTGCCCTTGCAGACAGAGACTGAGAGTGAAGAAGACCAGGATGAAGAGCTCCCCAGTTTCCTGATGCAAATGGACAAACGTGAGCTGATGCACTATTTAGAAATTGGGAACTGAAACTATGACGTATAATAGGTTCTCATGAGCGTCCCTCTGGTGTGCAAACATGTGACTTTTGTCTGTAATGCTGTGAAAACAAACCTCCAGCCTCAGTCTGGACTTCACACCTCAACTACAAGAGTAGTGTCAGGACCACAGAGTCAAGAAAGTTCAGAAAGGTGTATTTGAAAGGGTTTAGTTGTAAGCTGCTTACAAGGTGCTTACAACTAAACTCTTTTTGAATATCATGACCTGGATGAATGAGAATCTTCACAGACAAGATTACATTTGGTTTGTTCTGTACTTGGGAAAGACACAAAGCGACACAAAATATCTGTAAAAGTGATGTTGAAACTAGGTGACAGCCACTGCACCTCAACACAGGTACACAGATACACTCTATCTTTCTGCTCTTGGCTTTGGTCCCATGTCCAATTCTGGGACTGATTGTGGCCCGGGAGTCAAAATGTTTGCCCACCTCTGTTCTAGGAGAAGGTTCCAGGCAAGCAGATCTTACCAGTAACTGTTACTTTAACTAACTGTTTTCTGTTCTCTGTTTTTCAGAGCCCAAGTCAGTGACTGAAGGAAAGTTTGTGTGGCACAAATTCAGAAAATATCCATCCTGGCCGGCACTGGTGAGTAGAACAATAGTATAGTTGAACCTCCAAAAGATATTGCCCCCCACCCTTCAGTGTCTGTATGCGATTCTGAAATAAACTACCTGCGCTAAACTGGTGACTCAAAGACCTGTGGTAAGACACCAAATATGTCATTGACTGCTGTGGCAGTGACAACAGCAGGTGTGGGTGAAAAATGACGATCACAAGTGAGAGTAATGGAGAGGTTGACGGGTGAGGGTGGCAGTTGTGGGTAACACAAAGTGTTTTGCAGGTGAAGAAGGTGAATCGCAGGATGAAGAAAGCTAGCATCATCTTCATCGATGATCTCAGAATCCACAAGAAGAAAGGGTGAGAAATCATTTATGTTTCCTGACCTCGTAATTTAATCACCCTGTGTAAACAACGTCGTCTTCAATGGACTGTAGTTAGGACATCTAACTGTTGTTTTTTCACTGTTGTTGTTTTCAGATTTTCTGTGGCCTTAAAACTTCTGAAGCCGTTCGACTGTGACGAGGCTGAAGAACTGATGGTGAACATGCATGTCCATCTGTCCTCCATCTGTCCGTCCATTTGTTCATCCGTCTATACATCTATATGTCTTTCTCTCTGTCCATCTCTGTCCATCTCTCTGTCCTTCTGTATTGTTGTCTTTGTCCGTTTGTATGTCTATCTGGTGGTCTGTGTAATATCTACTTATTAAAGCTGCTCTGACTATTTCAGTCTGAGGCCAAAGAAAAGTACGTGGCGGTCCTGAAGTGGTCCATGGATCTCATTGCTGACTACAGAATACGGATCGGTACCTCATGTTCTTTTCTGCTGTCTTACTAAAACCATGTAATTGCTACTGTTGTTTATGACACATTACACTTGTCTTCATCTCAGCCTGCCACTCCTTCTCTGGCTCCTTCATTGACTACTTTGCTCATGACATGAGTAGGTTGGATTAAATTATGTAAATGAGTGACAAAACCACATCAGTGCGCAATATCCTTTCTGACTGACCGACAGCTGCTTTGCTCTACTCAACACCAGGCTACCCTGTTAGGAGAAAGTATCCTCAGGAAGCCTCCGAGAGATTCACCGTTCCCAGTGAAGCCGCCCTAGAGGAATATTGTATAGGACTGAATGAAAGCCTCAGTGAAGAGAACGGGGGAGTCGTCGAACCTTCACGGAGAATGCTTCCTGATCGAATATCTGTCGCTTCCACTGGAAGACTGGTGCATCACATCGTCCAGCAACGTCTGGTGGAAGAACGGCTGCTGGTAGGATGAACCTGATTAATGGTCTTTGTCTAGTTTGGTTTGAGGCCATAGTCACAGGAACTATGTATTTCTGCCTTTTCCAGTTTGATGTGCTAAAAAGATTTGATTTTAAGCTGTAACAGTCATCAAAACATTTCACCTTTTCCAATTCCAAAATAGAACTTGTTGGTCTTTTAGTCTGTAAATATTTATTAATACGCAGTGTGATGCTATGAGAACAGAGACCAGAGTCTTTTAATGTTAAGCTGTAAGTCTGTTAGGCTGTAATTATACACTATGCACTCCATCCATAACTCCTGCCTTTTTCAAGGCCGTCTATGTAGTACGAAGCTATTTCAGTAAAATCCAATGTTCAAGAAAATGAAGGAAGACAGGTGTTAACCCTGTCTCACTCTTCTCTGCCTCTCTTGTCACAGGCAGTCCTCCATGGACAGCAGCCGTCCAGGTGGCTCCAGGCTTTTCTCAGTACCAGTAAACACAGGAGGGTGGTGAACTACTACCTAGAAGATGACCAGCAGTTGGACCAGGTGTACTGCTACTTGAACCAGCTCTATACTGCAGAGATGTCCAAGGCTGCTTGTCTGACACAAGTGTCATCCATGGATCGAGTCCCCTTTGTCCTTGATGTCCTTCTTCCTGAGGTGTTTGTCTTCCTCACACTGTAGATTAGGCTCTGTCAAGTGGAGAAAGGAATGGTCTAGAGCAGAGAGTTGCTGATTTGGTTTCTCGGTTGAGGAATGCCACATCTTTGAACTCTGAGAAGTCCTATTGCCTATATCAAGAAACTCTTTGGATATCCTGGCCTGCATTTTCACGACTGGTGAAGTCCACTTGTCTCTGAAACCTTTTGAAAACATCGTTAACTGTCCCTGATTCTCTCTCTGTAGGCAATCATCTATGCCATAGCTGGAGTGGAGAAGGTCTCAGTACAGACAGCTGAGGAAAAGTACCTGAAAGGTCGGAGCTTGAGCAACAGGTGAGAGCTGCACTCAGCTGTGGGACCAGTTGCAGTAACAGTAGTAGCACCAGTACTACCAGTGCATTAGATTACCTGTTTTATATTTGTATTTCCAGGGAAAGACAGGAGCTTGACCTGATGATTGAGCAGTTGGTGCAGAGGTCAGATGATCGCAGCTCCTCTCCCTCACTGCTGCCACTGTGTGACCGTTGTTAGAACTGCGAGTCAACAGATAAATATTACATCATCTTCACATCTCTAAATATGTGGAACAACAGGTGTGTTCCGGACTGTTGTGTTGACTGGGGTTAATCAGTATGGTCTGACCTGACAGACCTGGTCGGAGTCAGGGAGGACATCATCCTGACTCAGCAGTTACATTAATGGACTATTAAGTATTAGTATTGTAGTACAAAGGTGGAACAGGTGTCAGGTGTCACATCACTACTTCATCAGTATATATGTTTGTATATTTTTGTAAAAAAGACATTTATTTTGTTACAAATATATTAAATGAAGATATAATAATCAAAATTATCCACACATTTCTGGCTTGTTCTGTTCCTGTTTCCTTTATAGTAAAGTCACCAAATAAAAAAAACACTCCATTGCAGTGAAGTCAAGTATTCTCCACAGTAACTCTGCTCTTTTCATTTACCTTGTCACAGATTGTAGATGCAGAACATACCGAATTGCATCTACACATTCAGCAGACACTTCTCCACAGTCTCCAAATGACTCCCAAACCAGATTTAACCTCACTGAGGTTGTGGTTCCCTTGGGAAATCCCCCTATAAAAAAATATTCCCTGTATGCTCCAGGTTTTGATCACTTCATCCCAGCAGTTTTCCCACAGGATTGGCCTTCTGTGGAAGTTATTTTTTTAACATCTGAGGTAAACCATGTTGCTGCAATAAAATACACAACAGCATTGTGTACGGTCAATATTCATGTGACTTACAGTTGTAAAAAGGTCAGTATAATTAATAACAATAATTATGGTTCTTGGGAACTTTGGGAGCCAGCGAGGAGGTAATGTGTCATGTGTCAAATTTATTCTTGAATAGATGGATATTGAGATGGCCTTGGAAAAAAAGCAGGAGTTACAGATGGAGTTCCAGAGGGCAATGGCGAAGGCTCTGTCTCCAATTGTTCTGTACTTGATGGTGATGGGTTTTAGGAGGTTGGCATCTGCAGAGCATAATCAACATGTGGGGGTGTGGCAGTGGAGAAGTTCTGTCCGGTATGAGGGTGGAAGGTTGTTACAGGCCTTGTAAGTAAAGGCCTGCAAGTGAAGAGGAACTCGAAGTGTATACTGTACGTTGTTTAATGGGAAGCCATTGAAGTTAATAGAATACAGCGTTAATGTGTTGTCTGTATGAGGAGTGGGTGAGCAACTGGACTGAAGAGCGGTGGACCTGAAGAGCAGTGGAGGGGAGGCTGTACGGGATGCTATTGCAGTAGTCGAGTCTGGGGGTGATTAAAGCATACATTAATGCCTCTGCAGCTGGGGCAAAAAGAGCGGATCGCAGCAGTGCAATCTTACGTCGATGAGTATTCTTAATTCTGCCCTAGTTTTCAATGTATCGTAAACAAGTGTCATCAATCTGACTTAAAAACAGTGTTCAGTAAAACGTCCAAAACGGAAGAGGGCGTCATTTCGAAGAAAAGCGAATGAAAAGGCCAACGAAGAAGAGAAAGAAGTGCGGCGACTTGGCGGTGTTTCTTGACGGTTCCGTTTAGTGTATGTTATAGTGCCCAGTAGATTATGATACAGACGAAAAAGGAACTACATACTGTCGAAATACCAGCGAACCATCGAGGCCACCGGACAGCTCACTGAACTTTGTCCGTTCATGGAGACTGGAACTTGTGGTCCATAGCCCCGCGTTTTCTACCACAGCCACACCATAGCAGGTAGCCTACAGGTAGCTAACGTCGACAGGCGCTCGCTGAGTTGTATGTCGTTATTTACAGTCAGAGAAAACGCTCTGAGGTTTTCGTTCAGCTACCGTTCGTCCATCGGTTGGGGTTATATACGCACTTTGCTCTTATGGCATCAATACAACTGTAGGGTGTAACGGCGGCTCTAAAAAGTAGTGTCAAATTCAGCCGAAGAATTGGAAATGTGTCCCCACTGGTGTCTACTGGGTGATTCCCTGTCTAAGTATTTACATGTTATTATTATGAACATGTAGCTTATGTGTACAGTATGAAGGAGGGCAGCTGAGGATTGTTTAGCTAGCTATCCCACAGGCTAACTAACTGTTACTACATAGTCTCATACATCAGTGGTGTTACCACACTCTGTAAGGGCTATTGGTGGTTTCTACGTAACTAAACATTCATTCAAACTCGAATATTTTGTCGGGGGTTCGGATTGGAAACTTGTTTGGCCGTGCAAGCTAACTGGTTAGCTCCACAGTGTGCCTGTCACGGTTACGTCTGGTGGTTACGGGCTGGTTCCATGTGATTTTTTTGGAATTTACAATCCAATAGAAAAAACAACACATGTTTAGAACACGAATGGTCAGTGATTTATCACGCTTGTTTCCTAGCAGTACCTATACTGCTCACAGCAGTAGTACATTTGACAGACGATATTATCCTTCTTTTTTATTCACTGCCGAGGGTAAAGAAACAAATTACAGCAGGTCACAGTGAAGTAACAGTAACAGTAACTCACGTGGTACATTACGCACCGCACCGTTGTATTCAAATGTTTTTTCCTCGAAGTCAAGTTATGTCTTTAGCATGGTGTACATGGCAATGTTAGCATAGTTGATTGTAAAACGTGTAATTCAGCTCTAGCGTGTGTTCCGTGCCCACTGTGACAATTATTTGGTGAGTTTAGGTGCTCAGACAGTTGCTGGATTTGTTTATTGTCTTGTTTTGTTTTGATACGGCAAGACTGCTGTGTTCTTGGTCTGTTTGCTTGTGATATGTGTTTAAAGAGTGGTGCCGTTTTAAGTGGAGCAGAGAGGTCTGTTTGCGCGGGTGTCCACTTTGAATTAACTGTGTTTTCATGCTGGCCGCAGAGGGCAGTGTTGTCTTGTTTTTTTTTTTAGATAAACGTGAAAGGGCCTTAAGGGTCACCAATTTCATTCTTTTGTAACTCATCTAGGTCTTTTTTTGTCAGACTTAATGTTTTGATGGTTCTATGCAGGTGTGGCCAGAGTTCTCACTTGATAAACAGTAGAACCAGGGCTTGGATCAATTGGAACTGGACATCTCAGGATCAGCAAATGATGTGTTTTTGGGATGGTTTTGATAAATCTCATTCCCGGGAGTTCTCTGCTGCAGCTGTTGTCAGCTGACAACTGGCCACCACTGACATCAGAACGGCTCTCTTGTACAGTCAAATCAGCCCAGTCAGTTGCTGTGTTCGGTGTGGCTCTTTAATAGTTTACTGTATAACAGCTTAATGGATAGTTTATATTATTATAAATCGTAAATGTAAAAGTAAATGATAATCATCATCATGAATACAAAAAAAGCATCAGCTGTGTGAAACAACGTCAGCTGTATGAGACTCATGTTTGTAAATGCTTCCTAACAGGTTGTGCACTTTTACGTTACCTTGACAGTGAGAGATGCATCGTCTGAGTGGTCAGGCCACCAGTAGCCTACTGCCCTTCTCAACTGTGACTGTGGAAGCCCTCAGGGAGAATGAGTTGACTCTGGACTCTGATGTTCAGGGAAGGTTCACTGTTGGTAAGGCTCTTGTTTTATTTTCTAGGGGATTTATTAAATAGTAGTAATATCCATCTCTATTTGTAACCAGTTTGTTAGTGAGCTATAGTCTCTGCTGTAGTAACTGTTGGTCTTCGTCAAGAACAGAGCTAAGTCATTTAGATCTGATTTCTTTACTCAAAGGTCGGAGAGGATTGGCATGGCTTAGCTGTGGCCCACACCTGGAGATTATTCAAGTTGTCACAGGAGATCGTCTGTCTGCATATCGCTTCAGTGATGGAGGAGAAAGCCCCCCCACACTTTTGGCTGTCAGAGACTTCAGCTGGCTGAAACGGTCGGGCCCTGTTCAGTTGACTCTTTTGTGTTTTTGTAGATGCATTTATTCCACAGATTGTCACTGTCTCTGTTGACTTAAGCAGGTCTGGACTGCTAGTGGGGCTGGAGAAAAATGAGGGAAACATGTTATGTCTCTATGACCTGGGATTGTCCAGGGTGGTTAAAGCTGTGGCGATACCCGGCCGGGTGAGTTCTGGACACACAGTACATCTTTGGCAATGGAGTTGCAAATGTAGAAATGAGATATTAGCTTTTAAAAATGATTCTAAAGATGGAGAAAAATGGAATATTAATGTTGTGTTTTATTCTTCACTCTGCCTTAGATCACGGGCATTGAACCACTAGTGAGCTACGGAGGAGCGAGCGCTTCCACGCAGCATCTCCACCAGAGTCTGCGGTGGTTTTTTGGCATTGCTGTGGTGGTCACAGACCTTGGTCACGTTCTACTAGTGGACCTGTGTCTGGACGACCTTTCAGCAAGCCAGAGTGAAGTCGAGGCTTCAAGTGAGAAGCTTTTTAACAAACTCATTCTCAAACAGAAATGTCGCGGCACAAAACACGTCTAAAGCATTACTTCCTGTCCACAGCCCTGCAGGTAGTGACAAAGTCCCCAGCAGACATCCCCAGGCTCAGGGAGGTGTGCATCAGGGAGGGGCAACATATCTGTCTCCAGCTGAATGGACCCAGTGGTCCTGGAGTCACGGCACTACAGTACATCTCCAGAACTAACCATCTAGCTGTAGGCTTCTCCAATGGATACCTCCAGCTGTGGAACATGAAGACGCTGAAAAGAGAGTGAGTGTTTTCTCTGAAGGGCTTTGATAAAATTCTGCAAAGTAAGAACTAGTGATGTACCCAATTAAAAATAATTGGCACAAATTGAGAATGAGGACCAATAACAGCTCTGAAAGAAATAATGCTCATTTTTAGTACCATTGCATTTATGTTTATGACTGTGAACTTAATCTCAGTAATAAAAATGTATTTAGCAAATCCCAACAATGCACAGTATAAAACAATACCCAAAACAAAATGTTGACCTGACACCACTTATATGTACATTAAATGTACGTTACTACCCTACAAGCATTGGTGGAGTTTGCATTGAGGCGGGTGGCAAACATTTTATCGTCAGGCTTAGGGCACTACATTAGAGTGTTTTTTGTCATGTATACAGTAAGAAATTTTGTACAATGAAATGATGGCTTCATTGTCTACATGGTTGTGCATTAGTAGTGTTGTTCAGTGACATCCACACACAGTACCTTACAAAGGAAATTTATACAGTGCATCATCACCCACGAGTGACAGTGATTAGTATCAATAGGCATTGATGATGTTCACCTTGTTTTTGTATAAGTTTGTTTCATAGCTACTGTTAGCCCTACTAGATCGCTCGTACTGCTCAGACAGGGTTTTATAGAATAAAATGGAATAGTATAGTCCTTTTGTCATTGTGCCTTGGGAGGTAAAACGAAATTGAGAGAGGTCCCACTGAGCCACAATGCACCGTTGAAATATACAGAGGTTTCAAGCAATGTAAAACAAAGAGGTTTTTAAAATATATAGGTCAGTGTGTGAGTCCGTGAGTGTTTATCAACTGTATGTCTTCACCTGTGCATTTGTGTAGGTACCACTCCCAGTTGGAGGGTGGAGCAGTCCCTGTGTATGCCTTCACGTTCCAGGAACCAGAGAATGATCCCAGGAACTGCTGCTACCTTTGGGCGGTCCAGTCTTCTCAGGACCTGTGAGTAAACTGCCCTGTCTTTTAAAAAAGGTCCAATAAAGCTATCCTATGCGTAAAAAAAAAATGCTGTGACTGAGCTGCAAGAAACTGGGTAAAGAGCCGCATGTTGGCCATTCTTATTCTGTTCTTCTTTACAATGTTGTGTACACAGCACTGTAGAAAGGTTGTAATGAGATGTTGTGTATTCTGTATATTTTGAGAAATATTCATGATCACCACTACAACAGACGGCCAGGTTTTTGAGCAGATCTGTTCAGTCAAAAAGCCAATTTTAGTTTCTACTGTAATTTTATTGAAACAGTTATTCCACATCAGCACCAGTCAGGGTTTAAGAGCAGTGATTAACTAACTGTGCAGAAGAAGAATTGAAACCACACCCCCAACTCAGGATTCTCTTTTCTTCTTAATGTTGTCTTTCTGCATCAGTGAGGGTGACACAGTCAGCCTGCACCTGCTCCAGCTGGCCTTCAGTGAGAGGAAGTGTTTGTCCTCGGGGAAGATCCTCTACGAGGTTACTACTACTTTTCTACTTTTCTCTCACAATCTCCAAATGTTAGGAGTTGTGGTTTTAATATATCCTTTACCGCCAGGGTCTGGAGTACTGTGAGGAACGCTACAGTCAGGTTTTAGGGTACACAGGCTTCCCACATAGGGCCCCCACCACAAACACCCGCCTGCTCCACTGCCAAACCATTGAGAAATACAGGCCCCATCCTGACAGAGATGACAGCGTGAACGAAGGTAAGCCTGCAGTGACTGGAGTGATGATGGTGAAGAAAAGGGACAGTGTCTCCACTAAATTTACTTGTTTACTTTGCTTGTTTACAAGTTTTTGTTGGTTGTGTTAATGAGGTACCCTTTTCACTCATTGACCCTGGCCTCCTGTTTGTCTGACCTTTGTTCTTTTCAGTGGCCTCTCCGGACACCAGCGTTGCTCTCTTCAGCTGGCAGGTGAAGGCCTACGGTCAGGGAAGCCCGTCTACCTACATTGGTGTGTTTGACATCAACCGTTGGTACCACGCACAGATGCCCGACTCCCTAAGGTAGGGTCAGCAGTAATGTGAGAGAGAGGAGGTTCAACTGAGAATGACAGGTAGATAACACCTTTTTGGTATGGTTGTCAGGATGGGGGAGTCTTTGCAGAATTGTCCTTACCTGGCTGTCTGGTCTCTGGACCATGTGGTACACAAGGTGTCCACACACCTTCTCCTGGATTTGGTGGTCCATGAACGGAGCCTGAGCCGTGGACTGCCTTTCACTCGCCCTCCACCAGAACAGTTCTTCAATCCCACCACCTACAATTTTGGTGAGTACTGAGCATGTTTCCAAACAACATGCATGTTTCCTCTTTCCGACCTATGACTGTGATTCTCACTCACTGCTTTTTTTTGTCTTTTTCTCTCCGACTGTTTGTTTGTCTGTTGTGGTTCATTTTTCAGATGCCACCTGTCTACTGACCTCGGGGGTAGTACACCTCACCTGCTCTGGATATCAGAAGGAGGCAAGTTTCTCTTTCTGTCAAGACATGTGACTTGAGTAGGGTCCTCACACTTTTACCTTCTGTCATTGCTGTCAACAGACCCTGACCTTCCTAAGAAAAGCGGCTCCCTGTTCTGGTGATGTCATCTCCACCATCTATTCCCGCTGTCTCATGTCTGGCCTGCTGTCATCTCGACTGGCTGATTCTCAGACCAACAGCCCCTCGCAGGTATGGTACATTATTATTGTTCAGCAACATTATTGTTGGTCGACCTGAGTCGGAAAATGACATTGATAATTCGTTTTTATGTTGACCTTCAGGAGGAGCAGCTGGATGCCATCTTGTCTACGGCGGTAGAGGCCAGCTCCCTGGGACTCATCACAGGCTGCATAAAGCAGTGGACTGCAGAAGGTGAGAGGGCAAGGTTCTTCAGGCGTCCATGCTCCTGTCAGATTGACACACTGAAATGTCCCTTCATCTCGACTTTCAATATCCATCTTCAGTGGAAGACTTGTAGAATGGGTTGTTTTTTCCCTTCCACTTGCCGTTCCACTGTTCTGGAGTTTAGATGGATAGAACAATAATAAATGGATGGATGTACTTTGGTATAACCATGTGAAGAAAACAGCCCACCATTAACTTACATTGTCCTAAGTGTATGAAGAAGCGGTGGGCCTGGTGTCATCGGTCACTGGACCTAAATCCAACAACCAGTTAGGGCGAAAAAATTATCAGAAATTATTGGTATATGTATCTTTACATAAGTAACATTAATTTAAAATGTGTCAACCAGTTAGGAAGAAATAATATCAGAAAATAATAGTATTTGTATCTTTAATAAGTAAGTAACATTAACTTAAAATGTGTTTCATTTTTATTTATTTATTGTGTTTGTGGGACCATTCCAAAATAGAATGTAAGGATGTAGAAGAGACAGAACAGGAGTTTTCCTCTTATGGTTAACTGTTGTGAACGTTTTGACCTTGATGATCAGATACCTTGCGTGAGATTTGTTATTCATACTTTTGCCCTTTTATTCTATCGACAGAACAACCAGGCTCTGCACTAAACCTGCGTTACATTCTCGACTGGGCCTGGAACAAAGTGATCCAAACCAAAGAGGAACTGGATGGAATATGTAGGTGGAAGATTCAAAAGTGACCTCCAGTTGACATTTGTTATAGCTTACTGTATCTAGTGTCTGTACTGAATATCTAAAAAAATATCTCACCAAAAACGCAAAAATTTTATGCTCAGCCATTTTTCTGCCGCTGTTCACTGACAAATCCATGTTTTTATTTGCTTTATTTTGAAGGCGCGCCACTGTTTGACAGCTCTTCAAACTTCATAGATCCACAGACTTTGCAACTTCTTCAGCACAACCAGAGGATGCTGGGAAATCTCAGTGCTATCTTTCACTGTCTTCTGACGGAAGCCCAGGATCTGACACAGAAAGGTGTGGGCCCACCTCCTGGTTTGAAGCTCACTCACAGAGACTATGTTTCCCTTGGGTTGTCTGTGTCTAACGGTTGTTCTGTTCTGTAGGTCTGGTTGGTCTTATCAACAAGAACATGGTTTCTCGTCTCATCTCCCAGTACGCTGAGGTGGTGGTGTGGTTCTGTCGAACCGGCCTCCTCCCAGAGGGATCAGGTGGGAACACCTCACAGTGCTTATCAACCCTGCTGAGTGGGAATTGTGGCATTATCTTGTCTTTAATATAACTGGAGGGTAGTAGTCATAGAGATGGTTGCCCTTTTTATATATTTTCGGAGGTTTTTATTTTGCAATGTTATTAGTGATGTGTGTTACCTTAACAATAGTCGACATAATTGTACTCTTCTCACTCAGATGAAGATTTGCTGCAGATCTCCAGGCCGTTCTTTACCCACTCTGTCATAAGCAACTACTATACCATTCGCCGGGAAGAGCTGAGCAGCCTGGTGAAGTGTGTAGTAGTTTCACTGCATCAGCCAAACACATTTGAGTTAATTATTCTCTAATTCAGTCTTTGATGCTACATTTTGGGCTTGTTATCTCAGGGGGCAGTGGTCTGCAGACTGCCTGATGATTGACGGTATGGTGGATCAGTGTGGTGAACAGCTGACCAGTCTTTGGAGAAGAGATGAAGGAGGGACGGGCCAGTATCCCCCACCTACTCTGCATGTATGTTGTAGTCTGACAAACTGGACTTCATTCAGCTTCGGGTAAGAAGAGTCTGTAGACTGACTGTCTGCCTTGTCCACAGGCTTTGTTGGACATTTATCTGCTGCACAACATTGATGAAACCACCAAACATGCCATTGTATCCTTCAGTACTATAAGTGTGTACAGTTTATGAATCTTCTCTTTAGTATCTTAATTTCTTTTCCAATATCGAAAAGGTTCTTTATTTACGCGTTGGCAGCCTTAACCTGCTGTTCCAGGTGATTTACCTGTTGCTGGATGTCATGCACTCATTTCCCAATAAGGACGGAGCTGCAGTTCATTCCTTCCCCTCAGCTTTCGCCATCCCAGTGGGGCTGGTGAAGCTGGTGCAGGGCCTCTGGCTGCTGGATCATCACGGCTGGGTTGGTATCTTTGATGTAAAATTGAGTCATTATTGTCTTGAGATTGTCATGTTACTGCTGGCCTCTCAGTGTATTTCAGCTCATTGTAAATCTCTGTGTTCAGAGTTCTTTTGAGCTGCTCCTCCATCCTGCTGCCGCTCCATACCACTTCAAATGGCAGCACGAACGTGTTCTCAATACTCTGATGTGTCAAGGCAAACACTCTATCGCACTGAGATACCTGCAGCTGACCAAGCCACTGATTAACTCCACCTCTCAGGCCAAACTGTGTCTGTCAGTGCTTCTACACAACAGGTAAGATTGAGAGGTCAATGGACGAGGACCTGTTCCACAGACAAGAAGTGTTAAAACCTGAGCTCTGTGTGTCTCTGTTTTTGGGCAGGTGCCTCAGTGAGGCCTGGTCTCTAGTGCGACAGCACTCAAACCGATTAAACATGAGTGAGCTGCTTGAGGTCCTTTTTGAAAAGTGCCAGGAGCTGGATCTAATCAAGGATCTGTTCAAACTGCCACTGCGCCAGAGGGAGCAGGTGGGAGACTTATTTTCAGATTTTCTCTCTTTACAGCAGTACTGCTTATTATTGGGCCAGGGGCCTTTGGGGTGTGAGGTGTCAGGGGTCAAAGGTGGGAAGTCTGAATGTAGGTACAATGACGGGGAAAAGCAAAACCCTTGCTTGATGGAGAGAGGAACAGTAGATATTGTCTGTGCAGGTTACCAGGTGGTAGGACAGCAGTGCTAGAAATATTGGCGGTTTTAAGTTATTTTACCATAGTTTTAGACAGGTAGAGAAATGGAGTAGGGGTGATCATTAAGGAAGAGTATGCTAGAAATGTGGTTGATGTGAAATTAGTGTCATACAGGTGTGTAGGGGTAGAAATAGAAGGAGTGATGTTGAATGTTGTCAGATTTCAGTGGCCATGTGGGTGAAGGGAGGGGATGGGCAAGTTTGGAGTTGGGAATAGAAACTTGGAAACACAGGCAGTGGTAGATTTTGCGAAGAGAATGGAAATGCCCTTGTTTCCAAAAAAGAGAGAGGAGCACAGGGTTGCATACAGTGGAGGCAGATCCACACAGATAGATTATATTCTGTGTAGAACAGGTAATCTGAGGAAGATCAGAGATTGTAAGATGGGGGCAGGTGAGAAACAGCATAGGATGGTAGTGTGTAGTTTGACATTAGAGGTGAGAGAAAGAAGGGTGAAGACAGAGCAAAAGACCAAGTGGTGGAAGTTAAGGAAAGAGGAATGTTGTGAAGACTTTGGAAAAGAAGCGAGGGCAGTTCTGGGCTGTTGTGGGGAATTTCCAGATGATTGGGAGACCATAGCTTGAGTTATTAGGGAGACAGGGAGAAAGGTGCTAGCTATATCCTCCGGACAGAGAAAGGAAGACAAGGAGACCTAGTGGTGCAAAGATGAGACCTTCAGGAGAATGATCGTAGAAAGAGATTAGAAAAAAAAGATGGGATAGTGACAGAACAATATAGTGTAGTACAGAGAGAGGACAAGGAAAGGGAGGAAAGTGGCCAGGGCCAAACAAAAGTCTTGAGGGGTTGTATGAGAGGTTAGACTCTTTAGAAAAGCTTTGAAGAAATATAGGCAGTTGGTCTTAATGACATACCAGCTGAGGTATGAAAGTGCTTAGAGGAAGTAGTGGTAGATTTTGTGATTGATTAACAGAATTTAAGAGTGGTAACTTACCTTATTAGTGGAGGAAAAATGTTCTGGTGCAAATTTAAGAAATGGGATGTGATATGAAAGATTTGGTAAAGAGTAGTTGCGCATGGTTGAGGAAAGAGATTTGCTATTTCAGAAAAGTGTCAGTAGTGATATGTGATAGACTAGTGTCAGCTAAGGTGAAGGGAAAGGTTTACAGGACCGTTGCGAGACCTGCCATGATGTGTGGTTTAGAGCAGTGATTTTCAACCAGTGTGCCGTGAGATATCGTTAGGTGTACCGCGGGAAATCATCTAATATCGCCTAATTAACCATTGATGGACGTCTGCACCGTAATAGTTTAGCAGATATGTAATACTATTCTATTCCAGCGGGTGGCAGCAGAGGCTATAAATCCCTGTGAAAACAATAGCGCGCTGCACGCCAGTGACTGTAACAGCAAGTGACGGTAAAGGATATGTTTTTGAGAAGGGAACAGGGCCCTAGACGAAATTCTGTGATTAAAATTTAAGTTATTAAAAAGCTTCAAAGACGTATAAAAAATGTTAGTATGTATGTGTGTGGAGGTGGTAATATATTTACAATTGTTCAATCAAATTGTTAATATTGGAGTGTTGGTAAAAGCTTTCAACCACATGTCAATGTGAGCTGAGCTTCTCAAGCTTGACTGGGATAAAACTTAAAAACAGAGAGAGACTGAGAGGAAGAGCTGTTGATGAGGAAGAGCTTTGTGTGTCTTTTTTCCATTTCTGCCAGGATATACAATTTGTGCTCATAGAAACAGGCCAACATACAATTTGTGCTCATAGGCCAATGTTTCACATTGAGTGTAAATGAATTTTCAAATTATATTATTAACTACATTTATTATAAATACTGTGTTAAAATGTAATTTTGGTTGGTGGTGTGCCTCAGGAACGTAAAAAATGTGCCGCGGCTTAAAAAAGGTTGAAAATCACTGGTTTAGAGACACTAGCAAGAAGACAGGAGGCAGAGTTAAAGATGCTGAGGTTGTCTCTAGGGTTGACTAGGATGTACAGGATCAGGAATAAGGCCATCAGAGGAACAACACAGACAGGAAGGTTTGGAGAAAAAATTAGAATTATTAAGCTGAATTGAGATAGTTTGGGCATTTTCAGAGGCAAGACAGTGGTTATGTTGGTAGAGGAATGCCAGAGATGGAGCTATCAGGTACAAAACAAAGAGGAAGGCAAAGATAAGTTTTAAAGATGCACTAAAGGAGGCAGTGGAGGATACAGAGGACAGGGTGAGATGGAAAATGTTGACTCGCTGTGGCAACCCCTGAAATAGGGCAAGCCGAAAGGAGAATAAGATCACTACATACAGACCAGGAGGGGGGCGCTACATTCTTAATCCTAACACATTAAGATAATCCTCTTATTCTTTAACTTTTTATATTTGTTTAGAAAAATACTTTGACCTCTGTGTTTCAGGAATGTCTGGAAAAGTTTCTCCAGGGAACAGGAGGCCTCCAAAACAGAGAGCTGTTAATGGTTTATTATCTCCAGCAGGCCAACTACATCCCAGCTCTGCAGCTCAACCACAGACTCAAACTTAACCTGGTGGTAGGGATGAGCTGCACCATGAAGGTCAGAAAGATCTGGTATTGCGGTACAAATTAATACAAAAACTTTTTACTGTCTGTAGAATGAGCGGGATCCAAAGCTGAAACAACGATCCAACAGCAGGAACTCCATACTGGAACAGTATGGGAAAGTTCTACCCAAGGTTCAAAGAAAACTGGCCATGGATCAGGCCAAGCCCTATGAGCCACACTACACAGTCCACAGACAGGGTGAGACAGAGTGGACTGGAGCACTTGTTTAGTCCTTGTTCATTTCACACGTTAACTTTTTTTAATGGTTCTGATGTTGCAGTGTCTCGGCCGCAGCCTCTGTCCACAGTCTCTAAACCCTCCACCAGCGGGAAAGTCATGTCCAGGGCAGGATTTATCAACAATGTCCTGACCAAAATCCTGGAAGTGTGGGCTAACAAAGATTCAGCACAGGAGTCGTCTCCATCTAGAACGTAAGAATTGAAGACGACAAAACACCACTTCCTGTTCCTTCTAATGTGTTCTGATTGTTCCTGTTTTGGCTTTTAGCCCTAAAACAGCCGACTATCACAGCCCAGGTACCAGGACTTACTCCCCATCAGCAGCCCCTGGGGATTTCCTGGGAACTCCCTTCACTATGACCAACAAACGCAAGTCCAGGTACATGCACTGGTACTAATTCTAGTAAAGTCCTTATTATTTTAGAAACAAGTGAGCAGTAAGGTTCCCCCTCTGCTGTCGATTGTTCAGGTTAATGGATCTGTTGGTCCAGCCCTCCTGTCAGAACCAGCAGTCTCTCCTCAGTCCTCCTCGAACTCCCAAGTCCTGGCTCTCTGGGAAGGACATCGGCAAAGCTCCAGAACTGAGTCTGCTCCAAACACCACAGGTGGTCAAGGTGAGTAGTTTAAATCTTTACATCATTTTATCTACATCAGCTGGCACCTTGGGCCACTGATGTTCAGTAAACATATGTTGTTGTTTTTATTGTTGTCTCTCTGTTTCTTTTGTTAACACACAGAGAGCTCGGGCCTTGGCTGCTTCTGTCCCAGTCTTTTCGGCTTTTACCCCACAGTCCATCCTCCGCAGCAGCCTAAGGCCAACACCTGTGGCTACACCCTCTGCCTCACCAGGGCGCTCCATCACTCCTCCACTTCGCAGCAAAGAAAACCGTATCACCTTTATCCACGAGGCACAGTCACCTGATTCAGCAAAGGACATCTTGTGGTCCAGTGAAGTAAGATCATTTATTCAGAGAGAAAAGTGCAGTTTTTATTATTTTCATTTATTTATTTCAATAACGGCCTCATGGACCTCAGATGGTACAATATGGTTGTCATCATATTTAGAGAACCAAAATCATTGGTGCAAAAAGGCATGTGACATCCTTCTCACTGTGTGGTGAATCTTTACTTTAGTCATTGTATGTTTCCTTCTCTAGATGGCAGCAGACACTGATGTTGGACTACTGACCAAAGGCCCTGCACTGACCGAGGCCACAGGGAGGCCCTGGTCTTCACAACCCACTGAGGAGGGAGAGGGTGAAGCTGAGGGAGAGAAACAGTTATATGGGGAGGTGACACCATGGGAACACTGTATTTCCTCAGAAGACACCTGGAAACATGTGCACCTCAGAGGTGCTGAGAGCGAATCCTCCTCCATAAATGAAAAAGCCAGAGGATCACAGAGACACCTACACATCAGCTTTGACCCCAGTGAGAGGTCTGTGCTGTCAACAGATTCTACTCTGGAAGACTGTGGTGTTCCACTGGGAATAGAAGTGACGGATGAAGACGATGAGGTGGTTACTGTAAATGTCAGAGCTCTGGACCAAGGGGTAGAACAAGAACAAAAATCTGCTAATTTCACTCTACTCACTCCAACCACTGGAGCAGAAGATGTTGAGACAGCTGCAGATCAAATGGATGACCATGAAGACATGCCCTCTCCAGGTATCTGTAACCTGCAGCACGTTATTACGCTCATATTCTTCAAGGTTTAAAGTTCTAACATTTGAGTTTAATCAGGTTTGCTGGTATAGTGGTTTAAACTTCTGTTTTTAACTCAGCAGAGTCAAACACGGTTTATGGTCTAGCTCCTAAATCTCAGGAAAAGAAAGCCACAGACACTGAACCAGAGCTCCAGTGTGAGGCCCAGAACCCCACAGGTTAGTCACATAGACTGACATAGACTGACATATACAGTGGTAAACTGACATGGATTGATGTTCTCTTTGGTTCTGGCCTGTCAGAGTGTGCAGGGCACCATTTGATAGGAGGTGATCTGTCTTCTTCACTGACTCGTGCTGGAATCCATTCCACGTCCCACCAAAACCAGTCATTCCACAGGTACAGTCATCTTTACAGGCATTATACTATTGTACTGTTCCCGTTGTTCTCATATTGTGTATACACAAAGTGACCCTTCTTAAGTAATCCCTGAGTTTTCTCTCTTCACCTGGTAGAAAGACTGCATTTATTAAAAAGACAGATTGGAAATGTGCAAAATAAGCTTTGAATGTACTTTTTGTTTAGTCCCAATTAGTCAGTGCCTATCCCTTCCAGCTGTTTCCATATTTGTAAAAAACAGAACTGGTTCCCGGCAATATTGTTCCACCAGCTGGCAAGTTTCCGCTGAGAGCCACAGAGCATGGCACTGCCTCACTCACTGCACCCTGGACGCTCAAAGCTGAGAGTGCAATGGTCTTTCTCACAATGTGATGTGAAATGACAAGGACTTTGCTTCCTTCCTCTCCTTGTTATATTTGGCAGAGACCAGAAACCAGATCTCAGACACCACAGAATGTGAGAATGTCTTAGTTTCCTCTAAATAACTCTGTGACTGTGATTTATCTCACTTTGACCCCAAGACAATATTTGTAACTTTTTTTGTACAGCTTACATGGAAATATTTATAATTCTAATGTAAGTTAGAATTAACAGAAAATTTTGGCACAACCTTTTTTTAAGGTGACTAGTTCTTTTTATTAACTTAATCATGTGTGCTTTGAACACATTCACCTTATGATACACCAGCATATAAGCACGGTTTACTTGTTGTGTAAGCGTCACACCAAAGAGTCTATGCTCCCAGCTCTCTGGCGAGGCATGTGACTTCTAACCTTTGGAATTTAAAATTGAAAGATAATTTATTTTAAAGACAAATATGTTTTTCCTCTCCTTAGTGAGTTCCTGAGTAAGGTGGAGATGATAGAGCAGACAGCTGTGGAGATGACGGCCGCATCCACAAATCAAAAGTCAAACGTCTCGGTGACATCATCTGAACCGACGGCTGACTCTCACTGTGAGTTCCACATTGGTGACGGACAAGTCATACTGGGGTCAAGCTAACACTTTTCCTTTGGTCTATCAGCTGTTGTGACTGTATATGACAGTGAAGATCTCTCAAGTCCTGAGTCTGAAGATGAAGATGAGTCGGGGGAGTCTGATCGTACTGAGGAAGAGGAGAAGGAAGAAAATGAGGAGGATGAAGACTCTGGAAGTGAGGTAGAGATCATTCAGGAGGTCCACGGAAGTGGGAGTAAGCCTCCCCTACAGTCCACACACCCTCTACCGACGGAGTCAGAACAGGAAGCTGCTCAATTTTCCCTGGACCCAACTACAGTAGAGATGAAGGTAAGATCACAGGGTTGCGGGGGGGTATCAAGACCAAGACTAAAGGATCCAGATTGGAGTCTGCAGCTTGCCCTTAATTTGGACTCTTCATTTTTACAGGCTGTAGAAGAAGACATGGAGGGTGAGGTGGTGATGGTCACAATGTCTGCTGCGTCTACAGCAAACAGAGTCTCCTGTATCTGTCCAGTCAGAGCAAAGTACGTGGCCCTGGGTCAGATGTGTATAAGAGACAGGAGTCTCACTGCAGCTTCTCTCTGATGATTGATATGGAAGAGGATGACAATGAAGAGCTGCTCAAAATTACTCTGGAGAAGGATTTGACATCTCCTTGTCTACCAGTAGAAGATGGAATCATTCAGTTGGAGGAGCAGGAAACGCCTTTCCATGGAGATGTCACACCTTATGGACAGTCAACTCCAGCTGTGGAGGTCCTTCAGAGAAAGAAAGGAGATGAGGATAAATTGGAATCTGGTCTGGTGGAAGCTGATCTGAACACAGAACCAGAATGTGAAGAACATGAACAACATAGCACTGAACTCACAGACACCCAATCACCACTAAGGTCTCAGCATTCCACTGATGTTGACACCCACAGTGATGTTCTGGAAAATATGAAGTCTGCTGCTGCTGATATGGAAAACGGGCCAAACAGGACACTAGCACCGGCCGAGGAGCCAATCGGGACAGCGGCACCGGCCGAGGACCCAGTCGGGCCAGCGGCACCGGCCGAGGAGCCAGTCGGGCCAGCGGCACCGGCCGAGGAGCCAGTCGGGCCAGCGGCACCGGCCGAGGAGCCAGTCGGGACACCGGCACAGGCCGAGGAGCCAGTCGAGACACCGGCACAGGCCGAGGAGCCAGTCGAGACACCGGCACAGGCCGAGGAGCCCGTCGGGTCACAGGCCGAGGAGCCCGTCGGGTCACAGGGCGAGGAGCCCGTCGGGGCAAAGGCCGAGGAGCCCGTCGGGGCAAAGGCCGAGGAGCCAGCGGTGGCAACGGCCGGGGAGCAGAACTCACCTGAACATAATCAAATGGGTTCTGGAGAGGAGATTAGTGACAGTGCTGTGGAAGAACAACATGTGGAGGAGCAGCAGCAGGAGGAAGAGCAACAGGTGAAGCAGCAGCAGCAGGAGGACAAAGAGGAGGGAAATGAAGATGGTCACAGAGCCTCAGCTGAGAGGAAGGAAAGAACAGAAGTTACAAAAAGAATTACAAGACAACGGCAGAGAAAAGATGAGGGCGCTGTGATTACTCTGTTGCAGGAGGAACTGCTTCTGGAAACTACTCCCTATCAAAGAAAGAAACCTCCTTCAACACCAACAAGAAGGAGCACAAGAAAGTCTGTTCAGTTTGTCTCCTCGCTCTCGGAGAAGCAAGAACAGGAGCTCAGAGTGGAGCCAAAGAAAATCTCTGCCTCCCCTCGACGCACACCCAGAAAAACTCAACCTCGCTCTGGTACACCTGCAAGTTCTGCCCTCAAAGTTCTGCCAGAGATGCCCACGGAGGAGGAGGAGCAACCAGGGGCCTCGGACATACAGCAGCCTCCTACAGAGGCTTCAGCCCCTTCTTCTGCAGTACTACAGCTCTCTAAAAGGAGCAGAGAGAGCAGCACAAGGAGTGTTGTAGGAGATCAAACCAAAGGAGAAGATGAAGACTCCATCACCAAACAACTCCTGGCCGATAAAACCTTTCCAAAAACAACCAGCAGGAGGACACGAGGCAGCAGCAGAGTTAAGTCTACACCACTGAAGGGTGCGGAAGAGCAAGAAGTTCTAGACAAAGTCTATGCTCCTCCACACCAACGCAGCTCTAGAAAGATGAAGTTACACCAGTCAGAAGAAGAAGAGGAGGAGGATGAGAAAAAACAAGACCAGGAACTAAGCAGGGCCACCAGGAAGTCCCGCCGGATCTCCCAGATTTCCCATCCACAGGTGAGTTATGGAAAACTAAACTATTAATTAAGGCTGCAGCATTTTTGGTCTTTTTGGTCATTGTGTCTCTGTCCAACATCAACCATCACTCTTAACATGGATAAACATCTTTCCTTCTGTTTTCTCTCTTCTGTGTAAGTCATGGCAGAGTAGCATCAGTGCCAACACTAAGGAAAGAGAAGATGAGAAGAGCTCCACTGACCCACTGACAAGGAGTAGACTCTGGGGTCATCCTAAGGAAGAGCTGCCTCTACTGAAGACCCCTCTGGAGTTGGACTACCAGACTCCGGTGGCTGATGCCCTCATCAAGAGACTGCAGGATGAGGAGGAGAATCAGGATAGTGCCTCAGGTCCAGACCAAAAGTCCATTATCTACACGCCTTCACGAAGGAGAACCCGAGGTAAGGTTGACCAGTGTGTTATGTAGATTTGTGCTGCAGAAGAGTTAGTAGAGTTAAACATCACATTTCTGTCATGCCTGTGAACCAGCCAATCCTGGGGGAGCTTCCCCTGGTCCGAAGGAGGAGGATGCAGTGACTGTTTCCCACAGCAGGAGAAATCTGCAAGATGCCCTTCAGGTTAGTAGTACTCCTCTGCCTCATTTCTGTTTTTCTTCTTAGCCCCTGCTCCTTCTGCTACCCTCTTGAGGGTGTCATAACCGATGGCTTGCTATGTCAGGCATTGGTCTGAGGAAGGATCTTATGATCCAGTCGTGGTGCATTCTCTTTCAGGATGACGCTCCCTCAAATAACAATGAAGCAGACAGTGTTTCTACAACCAGAAGAACCCGCAGACAAACGACCAGGTAAGACTAGCTCCAGACTATGTTCAATTGTACTGGCTGTTCATTGATCTTTTTAATATTTGTGAATCCAATCATTATTCCTCCAGATCCAAAACGGTTGCAGAGACGCCTCTTGAAGTCCAGGTTGACCTCATCTCACCTCTGCCCAGTCCAGGTGAGCCCCAGAGAGGCACAAAGGCAGACCAGGCCCCATTCTCCAGCATGAACCTGCGCAAACGCGTCTTGGACAAGGTTTATACCAAACCAGTCACGCGGAGAAGAAAACTATAAGGAAGCTTCCAGAACTGATTGACTTCACATGTTCTGAGCTATTTCTCCAGTCTAAAGGGAACAGTAGGAACGAAAACACAGGCTGTACCTTTTCAGGGATGTTTGGAAGGGTCATCCACCCCAACACCCACCACTGGAGATGAATCTGTGTATATTCTTTTTACAATGTTCT
Source organism: Paraplagusia blochii (assembly GCA_016785265.1). Lineage (NCBI taxonomy): Eukaryota > Metazoa > Chordata > Actinopteri > Pleuronectiformes > Cynoglossidae > Paraplagusia > Paraplagusia blochii. Next base: position 140,869 of record JAFBJS010001425.1, on the reverse strand, counting down.
CAATAAAGATCAATCTTAAATGATAAAGAAAACTGTTGTTATTTGGGCTTAGGAAAACATTTGTTTTTACCGATTCAAGAAGAATAATTAACAATGTCCATTAGCTCCCATCATTAGAGAGTCCTTGATACCAACGATACTGCAACATTACGTTACATGGATTTAAATCAATACTAATACTAATTGATGCAAGATGGTTCAAAAACAGAAGAATGAGACCTGTCATACTGTGGTGTAAAGTTACTCGTTACTATCTGTGGTCCGATTGGTTTCTCCCGGCCATGGAGAGAGGACTGTAGCACTGACTGTCTGCCGCCTGTCAGTCTGTGTCACAGACCTAAGTGAAAGACAGCCGTGCACACTAACTGAACCATGCGTTGAAAAGAAGCGACGATAGGTTGACATAGGTTAACGTTTCAGGCTAAGGCAATCAGAAAGAGACCTGGGCGGGCTTTCTTTGCCTTATAGGGAAATAAACACACACAGCAGACTCTCTCACACACACACACACACACACACACACACAGAAGCACACACCCACGATCTATTGCAGGCCTGGGCAATTATTTTGACTCGCGGGCCACATCTGGTACTAAAATTTGAGTCACGGGCCAGATCAGAATCAAAGATTTAGTATTTGCGCGAATTAAGATAAATGATGAGTGAAGTATTGAATAAAGGCAAAATGTTCAAATGCTTTTAATGTCTTCAAGACATTGAAATTGGGGAAATGCTTGCTTTGCAGGGAAAAGGCAGAAGGATAACAATAATATAAATGAAAAATATAACTTGGACAAGTTGAGGGGGCCGGATTGAAATGCCAAACAGGCCGCATCCGGCCCACGGGCCTTAGTTTGCCCAAGTCTGCTCTATTGGCTGCACTTCCAATAGAGTGCAGTTGTTTTACTGATTGTTTTACTCATTTCCAAAATCGGATTATTAACTTTACATTGCTATTAGAATGTAGTTATTTTATGTAGTCATTTTAGCCCTGCTACATTGTTTATCTGTATGCCATTTTTGAGCATTACATGGTACATGAAGATGCCTGTCAAAACTTTTTGGAAAGGAATTCAATTGAATTACTACAGCAACCAAATATATACTCTCATCTGAGTAGTCTTCCCTTATTTCTCTTAATACACCCAACTTGGATGGATCAGATGGAGTCGTCTCTGTCAGTGGATCTCTGTCCCAGAGTCAGTGTCTCTATTACTGTTACAGAGATCCAGGGTTATGGAGGTTGCCGCCTCCTAAGGAACTGACCACCTTGAGCAAGGTTAAAGAGGGGTTGGAGGAGTGGAAGGTGTAGAGACTGTTCCGACTCAGTCACAAGAGGACATTGATGGGGAAGACTACATTGCATTGCCAGTAAATCTCAGGGTTATAAGAAAATTAACCTGTCATGAACACTGCTCTGTCACTGTTTTTTTTTTCACATTTACATGTTCATGTTAAGTCGTTTAGAATTCTATTTTCATTTTAAATATTATCACATTTTTCCCGGTGCTATTTTAATCTTAGATTTTAAACCCGTGTTTTTTTGCGTTGTCAATGTATCTGCCTCTTTAAAAGTGGGCGGTCTTTTTACGTCAATTTACAACACTTGAGCGTACATTACGACTGGCCGTAAACTGTTCTACCTATCGTTTCTTTTTAAACGTTGAGGCGAAAGATAGAAATGTTTAAGAAAACTTCTAGGAGGAATTTTCGACAGAGGAAGAAGAGCACAAGTGACGAAGAAGAAGAGGAAGGAGAGCGGCAGAGAAATGACGAAAAGGGAGGAAAAAAGGCAGCGAGTACCATCGGTGAAGATCAGCTCCAGTGTAAAGCAGGTTCCAGCAACAGTGATGAAGAGGAGGAAGAGACGAGGAAAAGAACTGAGACGAAGATGAAGAAGCCCAGCAGTGCCCTGAGTTTCTCTGAGGATAGAGAAGGTAAATTATGGATGGACGTGAATGTTATGGGTTAAATGTAACCCAAGCAATCCCACAATGAGAATCTGAAAAACAGAGGTTAGGATTCACGTGCCGAGTTGGAGTTTTATTACACTGACCAATAACTAACCACTGACACCATACATTCAATTTTTTAAGGAATGTTTACAATATGTACACAGTATAGTGTATCGTTTATGGATCTCTGTTTTGGTGAATATTTAGATGGAGAAGCATTCGAGGTAAAAAGGAGTACTGACAGACCAGTGATGTTCAACCGTCCAAAGAAAAAAGATTCTACTGAAACCAACAACAACACAGGTATGAGGTTGAACTGACTAACACCAGCTGTGTGACCTCAGGTTAGTGTCACACTTATTTGTAATATATTAGTGGACCTGAAACTCAATGTTGTAGAGCAGACGTGTCCAAACTGTTCCACAAACGTGTAGCTGTAGTTTTTTTTCCATTTAGCACACCTGAGTTGGCAGGTTTAAACAACTGATCTCAGTCATAAGACAGCTGTTTGGTCAAACTATATGTTCCTGGTTGGTTGGAACAAAAACCAGCAACACCCTTTTGGCCCTTGTGACTCAATAGGGTCATCAGGAAGCCTGGATCTGTTATCCAGACACCTTTCAGAATGTGGTGGAGATACGGACCCTAAACAAACTGTTAGCCATCATGGAACATGATGAGCACACCAGATTGTAGACAAACAAGGGAGTGCCTTTTTCCAATGGCTGCTCTGTGGGGTGCTGTCGAAAGGACAGATTCAGGAAATCTTTCCATCCACGTGCCATCACACTGTACAATAACAGTTGAATACTTGCTAAATACAAAAGCGCATTTAAATCATGCTTGTAATTTGTGAAACTGTACGTGGATTTTTGAGACTTGTCTCAATAGCTGCTTTAAGACACTATTTCTGTTTGATTTTAACTTGTGTCCGTCGTGCCCCGAAGGTCTGTGTCTCACACACAGACCCTACACTGCAGTTGTCCATCTGGATCAATAAAGTACTCTATTGTGGAACAGTTTGGACCTCCCTGTTCTAAAACCATGTGTCAAACTGTCATGGTCTTTTCTAGGTGGTTCCGATGCCAAACCAACAAGTTTTTTACACTCTGACTCTGGTGAGGACGAAGATAATGGTGACAGTGACGAGAGTGCTGTCGAGTCAGCTTCGCCTCGTTCTGACTCAGGTCAGCCCACTGACAGACCAGGTTGGTGTATCTGTTTAGAGTTGGGCTGACGTTACTGATTCCTGCTGTCCTGTTGGGAACATGTCAGTTTCAGCACCACTCTGTGGTGATTCTTCTTTACAGTTATCATCCCAAAGATGAAGGAGATCAGGGCGGCTAAGATGCAGCGGCGAGCCAACCGAACCCAGAAGGACTATGTTCCTCTGAACTGTGATGGGGTGAACTCTACTGGCGGTAGCTGGAAACACCAGAGTATGGAGAGTGAAGAAGGTGAATTTTGTGACGATGACGATGATGATCCAGATGATCATGAGAGAAGAATTGAGTTTGCACCTCGGCCAAAGACTGTTCGAGAGAGGATAGCTGAGAAGATGGGTATGAAAGGAAATCAAATTATCTCTATTTTCCTAGTACAACAGATGACAAAAAAGCAGATTTCTGCGTTCTCTGTGTAGGAGGAAGTGATGACAGCCAATCTGTCAGTGATGAGGAGGAGGAGGAGCAAGAACTCTGGGAGGAGACACAGATTGGCAAAGGAATAAAGAGGGAGCCAGGGAAACGGGTAGAACATTCAATCCTTTTTCAGTTTAACTCTATTTTCCCTCTTGTTTGTTTAAATTACGTAGCTTTTCTTTTTCCTTCAGGGGTTTGTTTTTAAATTACAATATTGGAAGAACATAAATTCCATCTCTTCTCCTCTCTGTCTTGTCAGATTTGTCTCTCTGGCAGTGAATGGAGCGGTCGCAGCAGCAGACCACAGAGGGCAGAAGCCCCCAAAATCCCCAAGACTGCACCTCTTGTGACAGTTTCAATGGTCAAGAAGAAAATCGTTTCAAAGTAATTTTTTTTTTGTTGTGTTACAACTTACTCAATACTTTAAATTATGTGAACTGACATGTAATCCCAATGCCAAAAAGTCCTGTACCATGTACATGTAAAAATCAGTTACAAGTACTTTGTACAAAGTTCTCATAACATTTGAATGCTTTCTTTTCATTGGAGACTTGACTTGATGAATGAGCTACACAGGCGTCTGCAGATGGAACTGGTCAACATGGATGCTGATCTGGAGACAGCCAGAACCGCTGTAGAGTCTCTGAGTGAAGGCACTTCAGAGAGTCAGCTGACGTTCTACAGAGAAACGGCCCTGTACGTCCACAATCTGGTGGAGTGTTTGAGGGAAAAGGTCAGATATGAACTGACAAAGCTCTTCGTCTTTGTCCTGAACAAGCAGCCTGTCCTGGACCTCTTCTCACATCTGCTGGCTGTCTGCTGACTGCAGGTGGTGCAGGTCAACTCTTTGGAGCTGGAGCTTCACATTCTGCTGTCTGACCAGATGGAGGCGCTGTGTACTAGGAGGAGGCAGAACATGAAAGAGCCGGTGAAGCATCTGCACAGTGAGTTGTTGTTCCTCTGCAATCCCCTTCACATAATTAAAATGTTACATGAGGTGGACCTGAATTTTTCTCTGCCACAGATGATCCTCAGGAACAGAGCAGTGGAACGGAACCTCAGGGGTGAGTAGTGGGAATATGTGAACATCATGTCTGGTCTGGACTCTGGTCTTTGGATGGCTCCTTGAAAGTTGGAACAGATTTCTCACTCCACAGACAAGATGAGTGTTTTTTATCTTTATGTTTATCAGTTTGGATGAGGTCACCATCAAATCAGAGGAAGAGGAGGAGGAAGAACAACAGTCGACAGCTTCATCTGAAGAGGCAACTGATCTGCAGAAGAAGATATGTATGTACTGAACTCTGTCAACCAGCCCTAAATCTTTGACATTTGCTGCTGCAAGTCAGAAGGGCTGTAAAAGAAACATGTTGGGAACGTGGCCTCGCACTAACCCACCCAGACTAACTACCGCAGTCTTAGTCAGACTTACTCACACTCTCTAACCAATGTTTGTCTCATCCATTGTGTTCCAGTTGATGTGTTGCTGAGGTCACAGGCGGTCTTCTCTGATGTTCACGAGGACTTCTGTGATGTTGGGAGGATACTGAGTCGTTTTGAAGCGTGGAGAAAATCCTACACTGAGTCCTACAACACAGCCTACGTCCCTCTGTGTCTGCCCAAGCTGTTGAAGCCCATTATTAGACACCAGTTGCTGGACTGGAACCCACTGCAGGTGAATGAAGCGGCCCAGGGAGTGGGCTGAATGTTTGAGTCACAGAGCCACAGTCTTCATCCTGTGTGTTTTTGTGTGTGTGTGTGTGTGTCAGAATTCTAGCAGTGAACTGGAGAACCTGCAGTGGTTTACCGCTGTGGAGGCCTTCTGTTATGGACACGACCAAGAACAACTGGAGAACATAGACAGGAAGACTTTATCCAGTGTCATAGACGCCACTGTTCTGCCCAAAGTAACAGGTGATCTGTCTGTCTCGCTTTATTTCTACTGTCTGTGTTGGTCCCACGTCAAACATTCCAGACAGAAGTTGTTTCACAATCATTCTGTGAATGAATTGTCGTGACAGCGGTCTGACTCTGTCTGTTGTAGTCTTTGTGGAGCAGGTGTGGGATCCACTGTCCCAACAACAGTCCACCTGTCTGTCTGACCTTTGTCACAGACTGAAGGAAGATCATCACATCTTTGAAGGGGAGCTAAGTAAACACAGCCAGGTACTGTCAGTTGTCAGTTGATCATTTTTATGGAGACACCTGAACCTGTTTTATCTCAGTTAATTTCAGCAAATTAGATGACTGGCCTGGACTTTTACTCTGGGTCGTGGACCTGGACTTAATGTGTTCATTAGTTTTATTTGACTGACTGTTTGGTTGACAGTCTGACTCTGTGTTTCCCGCAGGCTCTCATAGAGGCTGTGGTTAAGAGACTTAAAAGCTGGATCGATGAAGAACTTTTCTTCCCTCTGCTCCCACAAAAGTATGTTTCTAGTGTTTCTCTTCACAAGTAATTAGAACCATTTGTTTTAAGAAGGTGGACAAGTAGATTGAGTGAATGAACCTGATTACATTTGATCATAGCCCACCCTGTCTCTCTTCATGAACTCTAACCCTGCAGCAGACAACAGTCATGGTGGAGGTCTTGATGACCTGCTCTGAGCTCCTTCACTTTTGTTTGTCTGTTTGTTGACAATGGTGTTGTCCTCTGTTGTTTCTGTCAGGGAACAGAAAAACTCCTGGTGTACCCAGCAGCAGTTCAGACAGAAACAGACACAGATGGCTGTGAAGGTACTGCTGTCTGCTAATGCTTGCACAAACTCTTGTGTCACTAGATTCTGGTAACAGCTGCTCTTTTTTTACCCCAGCTTCTGGCTAACATAGGGAAATGGGACGGCTTGCTTCCTGAAGCATCTCTGAAAGAACTGATGTTGGACAAAGTGCTGAACCGTTACCTGGTACTGGCTCTAATCACTGGGACGCTGACCAATCCTCACCAGACATGCCAAAAGGTTAGTAAATTTAGATAAAATGTGTGATCATTCAGCGTCATCATCATTCAGTTTAATAACCGTTCTCTCCTCCTACCGCCTCCTCTCACCTCGTCCCTGCTGCAGATAGCAGACAGTCTTCCGCTGTCCTGGTTCACAGGAGTTACAGCTTGTCTGCCAGAACTCCAGAACTTTAGGAACCATCTGGTTCAGCGTCTTCATGTCCTGTGTCAACAGCAGACTCCTGAAGATCCACAGAACAGGTAGACATCCTGAAGTGGGTCACCACGTGCTTCTGCATGGTACGGCCTACTCACTGGCTGTTAGAGCCTTTGATACCAGTCGCTGCTGTACAGAAGGACGCACAGACTCCCACACAATCAGCTTCAGTGTCAAAAAGGTGATACCATAACAACTCTTCACACATTTTACCAGTGGTGAAAGGAGTGATTTTCAACCAGTGTGCCGTGAGATATCGTCAGGTGTACCGCGGGAAATCATCTAATATCGCCTAAATAACCACTGATGGATGTCTGCACTGTAATAGTGTGGCAGATATGTAATACTCTTCTATTCCAGCGGGTGGCAGCAGAGGATATAAATCCCTGTGAAAACAATAGCGCTATTGCTACGTGACCGCGCTGCACGCGACAGTGACTGTAACAGCAAGTGATGGTAAAGGATACGTTTTTGGGAAGGGAACAGGGCCCTGGACAAAATTTTGTAATTAAAATTTGTGTACGTAATTAAAAAGCTTCAAAGACGTATAAGACAAATAAAAAAATTTTAGGAAAGCAATGTATGTGTGTGGAGGTGGTAATATATTTACAATTGTTCAATCAAATTGTTAATATTGGAGTGTTGGTAAAAGCTTTCAACCACATATCAATGTGAGCTGAGCTTCTCAAGCTTGACTGGGATAAAACTTAAAAACAGAGAGAGACTGAGAGGAAGAGCTGTTGAGGAAGAGCTTCATGTGTCTTTTTTCCATTTCTGCCAGGATATACAATTTGTGCTCATAGAAACAGGCCAAGGTTTCACATTGAGTGTAAATGAATTTTCAAATTATATTATTAACTACATTTATTATAAATACTGTGTTAAAATGTAATTTTGGTTGGTGGTGTGCCTCAGGATTTTGTAAACGTAAAAAAAATGTGCCGCGGCTTAAAAAAGGTTGAAAATCACTGGATTTTTCAAGAGGGAACACTAGTAGTTATACTCCTCTAGACTCTAGAGGAGTATAACTACTAGTGTTCCCTCTTTCTTTGACCAGAAATTGATGAAGCTGAGGAATGAAACGTCTTTCAACCCCAAGAAGAAGTCCACTGACAACTAAACTTTTTGAATATCACCACCTGAATGAATGAGAATCTCCACAGACATCCAACCAGCTTGTTTCTCTTCTTCTGCAGGTCTGCTGGAGTGGAACTGCTGCAGGTTCTGAGCAAAATTCGGTGTCATGAGTCCATCAGAACCATAGCAGAGAAATATCACTTTGAAGAAGAAGTGTACTCTCACCAGCTGCTCAACCAGGACTTGGAGTAAACGACTTGTTTACACCAAGTAAACCAAGGGAATTAACACTCATTTGTACAACTAGTGGGCAATGTTTGTACTGCAAATAAATATTTTTTATTAACACCCGTTTAAAATATGTTCATGCTGTTTTCATTCAGAGCGTTTTTGAACAAAATATTTTATTTTGACTGTCATACAGTGTGAACATTCTGGTACAGCTCGCACCTGACAGACCGATAATCACAGTGACGCCACAGATCAGCGGTCAAAGAAGTGGCTCCGAAAGAAGTAGTAGTGCAGTCCTAACCGTCTCATTCAAAAACGTAATGTTATAAGTGGTAAAACTTGTCTTTTACTCATTTTTCTTAATCGATCGTAGTGACGACAAACACGAAACTCGTTTGTTGTATGGTTGAAGGTGAACAGGTTGTTTGTTGGATGGTTTCTTAATAAGTCACATGAGCTGTGTTCATGTGACGTTGTCACGTGACTTCAGCCGAGCGCAGAAGAAGGCTTGCCAGCGGCGTTCAGTGACTCAGGAAACTTCGTTCACCCAGTAACTGAGCACCGGACTCCAGGTAAGCGGGCATACTGTTGTTTTGTCTTTTTCTTCACTCAGTCTCTTTATAAACCGTGTACCAACCGCTGGGCGGCGCTACTTTTTACCCGAGTACTAAATTAGTTCTATGGTTGAGAGAAAAGAAAGTGAATAGAAAGGAGTAAAACGGGAATATAAAGAGACCAATAGAGACCAAACTTATAACAGGTGAGGATCGGGAACTGTGAGTGGATTCACTGTCTGCCTTAAACAGAAAAGTCTTAGAAGCGTGGACCACGGCTAACACAAACCGCGCAGCGGGGATTAGACAGCACTCGTTGAAGCTGATTTATTTTCACATTCACACACAATCGGGGGCTCACGGAAATAGTCTTATCAAAGCTAAAGACTTTGCTGCGCTGCTTTTAGCTGCGTTTAGATAAGTCATTTGGGGTCCCACAGTCATTGACTCTGCTACTTCCTCTTCCGGTTCTGACTGGTCTTGACAGCGGGACTTTTTACAATTCCTCCTGTGTAACAGCGGAATCAGTTCATCTCTCTTCACGGTGGCTGCTGGCTCAGCAAATTATCGAAGACAGTCTCTTGATGTGAAAGTCACTTCACGAGAGGAAGTGCTTTCTCACTCAGCTACAAGCCCTTTGAAAACACAGAAAGCCTAAGCACATTTTACTTAGTCTCAGATGGGATTGTATTATGTATAATCGTTTTTCCTTTTTTTTTTATTTCTGTGTTTTTACTGATTAAATTTTGGTACTTTTCAGTTGGTGTTGAGAGCTTTTGATGACTTAGCAGACACTTTCAACTGTGTGTTCCCCTTAACATCAGAAAGCAGAACCATTCAACATATGTGCTGACGATGACATTTGTTATGCAGAATAAACAGAATACATATGACTATTCACATGACTCTGAGCTCCCATGGTAATGTCACGTTCATAAAACTTAGACTAATGTGAACATATAAGTTAAATGAAACAAAAAAATGTTGAAAAAAACCCCCAAAACAAACTAACATGGACAAACAGATAAACATTAACCCAGCTGATTGAGCCTATATATTAATGATCTCTTTGTTTTTTTGTAGACACCATGTGGCGAGCGGTTATCCTCTTATTGGCTACAGTTCTGTCAGTCATTCTGGCCAGACCGCCCCTCAAAGCACTTTCCCCTGAGATGGTGAACCACATCAACAAGGCCAACTCCACCTGGATGGTAATGTCTGTTTCTCTGATCACTCAAAACAGAGAAATGTCAGAAAGATTGAGATTTCTTCATTAGTCCAAGGTTTGATTAACATCAAACTACCATTGTTTGGATTAACATCTAGCTATTTCAGTCTGGATAAACACCTAACTTTTGTAGTCTGGGTTATAGACTAACTATGGTTGACACATGATGGGGAGTTTGCCTTAATTTCTTTACCTTTCTATCTGTTAAAGTCTGGATTGACATATGACTATTGTCATGTCATCTTCTGCTTGTCCGTTGCCGGGTCGCAGGGTCAGCTGGCGCTAACCAAATCACATTGCACCATATTGTGAGCCTTCCTGTGGGTGGTGGGCCCACAAGAAGTTATGTGGGTTGGGGTGGTGCTATGCTCAGAGCACCACAGTGGCAACCTGGCAGCTGGTGGATTTGAACCGGGGACCTCACGGACAAAATTTCACTTCCTTAAACACTAGGCCACCACTGCCATGACTATTGTAGTCTGGTTTATTTAATAGCTGTTGTAATCTGGATTAGCATGGATTATTGTCTAACTACCGTAGTCTGCTTTAACATCTAGGAGAGTTAATGTCAATCCATATCACAACAATTAGATGATAATCCACAATCATAGTCTGGGCTCTCATCTATTGTAATCTGGATTAACATTTAACTATTGTAATCTGGATTAACATTCATCATAGTCTGGACTAACGTCTAACTGTTGTAGTCTAGATTAAGAGAGGCTACTGCTGCTAGCCTCCCATTAAAAGGTACTAATGTCAGAGCAGTGGCTTTGAGGTGATTCAGTGATATGGAAGGAAACTGTTGCAGAGACCAGCTGTGGTTCTTGAGATTGAGGTTCTTGAGACTGGAGTGGCAAAGAAATATGTGAAGAGGAGACTGTAGTAGTTGTTGTTACAGAAACAGACTCTTAGCTCCTCATGGACCCTAACATCAAGACAGTCAAGGACTACCAGGTGTAATAACAGATGTTGAACTAAGTGAAGGGCAGTAGAATGAGACAGTGGTGCTTTTCAATACTCTTAGTCTACATGTCAGTGTTTTACTCACTCTCTCTAACCCTCCATCACAGGCTGGTCACAACTTCCAGAATGTTGACTACAGTTACCTGAGGAGACTGTGTGGAACCCTGCTGAAAGGACCCAAACTGCCAGTGAAGTGAGTGTGTGGAGGGGCACTTCCCAAATCATCATGGATGGATGACTGGATAAGTGGATGAATGGATGGATGGTAGGATTAAACTGTGGCTCAGACTGGAGCACCAGTGACCAATAGAACTCTGCTCCACTCCAGGCTCCAGTTCAGTTCAGAGGTCCAGCTGCCTGCAGACTTTGATGCCAGGGTCCAGTGGCCACAGTGTCCCACACTAAAGGAGATTCGAGACCAGGGTTCCTGTGGATCCTGCTGGGTAAGGACTCTCTCTTTTATTGACGTAATTGTCATACATGTAAAGATGCTCATTCATTCAGGTCATGCTAATGGCAGTGGCACCACCTACAGGACAGGAACTAATATTGAACCATCCCCTTCTGCTCCCCAGGCGTTTGGTGCTGCAGAGGCCATATCTGATCGTCTTTGTATCCACAGCAATGGAATGACGAATGTAGAGGTTTCTGCTGAGGACCTCCTGTCCTGCTGTGACTCTTGTGGTATGGGGTAAGTGAGAGAGAGATGTTTCTCTCAAAACATTTGGAACCAGGTCAGAATTTTCTAGGCCCTTCTGATTTTCAAAATAAAACAGTGATGGTCACTTACATGGTGGTACTGATGTGGACTCCAGGAGTTCTTGGTTCTAATGTTTAGATCTGGTACTGGTCCGTTTAATAATAAACCATCTTACAAGCAAAACGTCTTTACTCTATTCAGGTGCAACGGAGGTTATCCTACTGCTGCCTGGGAATTCTGGACCACGGATGGTCTGGTGTCTGGAGGTCTCTATGACTCCCACATAGGTGAGTTTCCTTAAAACCCACCCTGTGGTATGAACACAAAAACTCCAGGTCCAGTCCAGTGCTGTAAGGATAGATGTATTTTATGATGTTGTATTATTAATGTCTAAAACGGAGTGACTGTGTGGTAGCTCCAGCTACCTGGTAGCTCCATCTTTAGTATTCTTCTAACAATATAACCACTGTCCCTCCTCTGAACATGTCCAAAGCATCTTGATCTAGTTTCTCTAGCTTTTTCTCCAAACCTCCCCGTCTGTATTGTCCCTTTAATCACCTCATTCCTGATCCTGTCCATCCTTGTCACCCCTCAGCAACCTCAGCATCTTTAACTCTGCCTCCTCCATCTCTGCCTATTGCTGGTGTCTCTAAACCTGTACATGGTTTAGAGACACTATGTAGCCATGTATTATAGCCTGGACAGAAAATTCTGTTTCAGCTTAATATCAGTTTGTCATACAGGGACCAATTAATCTTTTGTCATTGTCATTGATTCTTCTGGGGGGACTGTTTGAGTGTTAGAGCTTTTTGGTTCAGTCTCCAGGAACCAGTTAGGTTCAAAACACAGGTTCCGCTGTTTTTTATTCCTAAAACAAATCAACCTGACACTTAATCTCTCACTGCACATGTCTGACACTATGTTCACAGGCTGCCGCCCTTACTCTATCCCCCCCTGTGAGCACCATGTGAATGGCAGCAGACCTCCCTGCACTGGAGAGGAGGGAAACACACCTGAGTGTGTGATGAAGTGTGAGCCAGGATACACACCTGGATACACCCAGGACAAACATTATGGTAAGAATTGAGACAAAAAAAAAAATAGATTTACTGTTTATTTATAGCCAATCAGTGTTTTTAACTGCAAAAGATCATGATGTCCACCCAAGAACAGACAAAAAGAAAATTAACTATCATTAATTGTTACATACATAGAGCAACAGCTGAACAACAATAACAGTAAACTGAAATAAAAAAACTTAAAAGTTTGGTAGTATTTTTAAATTGACAAGTGAGGTACAAACCTGTGCCAAACCCTTAAAATCCAAAGTTTGTCTCAAAATGCACAACAGTTGCCCTTAAAAGCCTTAAGCCTTAATTTGTTTTAAACCTCCACAAGTACAAATCTCCGATCTGTGACTTGTCTGTTTTCTTTACAGATAGATTAATGTGTTTGTTTGAATTTGTTTGGTTTCATATACAGTTTCCATTGAGAAAAAGACATTGGTAAATGTCAAAATTCTGTTCAAGAATCATTAAATACACACATTTGTTGTTTTTGTATGCTGGCTGATAAATGACAGCTGTAGCTTATGCAGCATATAGCTTTCTTGCATGAATTTGGGTCTGAGCCATTCAGAAGGCTGCTGCAGGGATTTTGTGTGTACAGAGCTCCTGCTGATGTCCTTTCTGAAAAGGACATGCGTTTTTATTTACCAGGCAGAGCACTCAAATATCTTCTCCTCTGAAAGCTATTTGTCACTGACCCCTGAATAGTGACTTGGCATTTAAGACAGAAACCTGACTGAGAATATGTTACAGGAAAAATATCCTACAGTGTGGACAGCAATGAGAAGGAAATCCAGCAGGAGATTTACAAGAACGGTCCAGTAGAGGGAGCGTTCACTGTTTTCGAAGACTTCCTGCTGTATAAAAAAGGTAGCACGTCATTCATTCTCAGCAGTGTCAAAAGGAAACATTCCGACTGCTCCTAACGCTGGTGTCTGCAGGTGTGTATCAACACATTACCGGATCTGCTGTTGGTGGCCATGCCATCAAGGTACTGGGATGGGGAGTCGAGAACGGCACCCCCTACTGGCTCTGCGCCAACTCCTGGAACACTGACTGGGGTGACAATGGTGAGTAGACAGAGAGTGCACAGTGTTGGGTCTGTGAACACTTCTTTACTTTTAGTTAATTTCAATCCACTTCTGTAGGATTCTTCAAAATTCTGCGAGGATCAGATCACTGTGGGATTGAGTCTGAGATTGTGGCGGGCATTCCTAAAGCGGCTTGAAAATGTAAACGGTAAGATAAGTAAACCATCAACCTCCTTGGATGTAATCCAGTAGATCTGACCGTTATGGTGTGTGAACCATGAGTCACCAAAACGCATTCATCTCCTGGTACTGACTTTAGCCTGGTCCAGGTTTAATGCAGCATTAACCCTGTAGTGAGCATCAATGATTCAATCCCTTCCATCCCATACTGTAATGGTGACCTCACTGACCTATTTTTGTTTCTTGCAGGTTTTTCCAGTGGCCATTTCAGTCAGCAGATGGAGCCATATTGACATTAAGGATTTTAATTGAGAAAACTTTGCAAATGTACGAAACGGTTGATTTTTAGAGGGAGGGAGAATGAGACAATCTACACACAAATAATTCAATAGATCATTGCTGATTTTCAGTCAGTTGGTTTTATCTTCACTAATTACATTAATACCATTACATCAATGATTGCAATTTGTTTTAAACCGGTTTTTATATGCAAAGGCAACCACACCCTGTTTGCTACTTTTATTTCTGGCTTTGAGTCTTTTTTATTTTCACCACCATTTCCAGTGAACAGTAAGTGTAAGTGCCTAAATGTGTTTTAAATCATTTTGTTCTGTTGGTAAATGTGTATTTTTCTGCCTGTAGCCATCAGAACATCAATGAATGAATAAAGACAAAACGGAAGACTCCTTACATCAGTTATTTCATTGACAGCCCGTATTTCATCAGCTGTGCACGGTGTATGTTATTTTCTCATTTTAAGTACTTGTTCTGCGTCATAGGTTTTATCACTTAATTTTCTGTAAATCCCTGAATGTATGCACCCCAGGTGACCAGCTTCAGCTAATCAGATGCAGGTTTGGTGCCTTATATTTGCCTTTGCTTTTAATAATGGTGTCCCCAACCAGACAATCTGAATGTTTGAGTGTCAAAAATGTGAAGTTGTGAGCAACTAGACTTCTTGGAGTTAAAAGACGTTTCATTCCACAACTGAGGAACTTAATCAGTTTCTTGTTGATGTCAGAGGGAACTCTGTAATCTGCTATCCTTCCTGGAGTTCTGTTTATATTCCTGCACACATGTTTGTGTTCTTCCAATAGTGCAAAGCAATATATGAATATATGTGTAATATGTATATATGTGAAAGTTCATAATTATCCAAGTGATGACATCCAAAAAAGCTCAAGGAGGAAAATAGACTGCTGAACTAAAAATTCCTCTGACATTAACCAGGAGCTGATGAAGTTCGTCAAGCAAGGTATAAAACATCTTTAACAACAAATCAGCAATTTTCTGGATACTGTGACCTGGATGAATGATGCATGTATCTTCACATACATATAACTGAAGTGAAAAAAGGTAGTTGGATTTAAAGTAGAAGATACAGAGAACATGTGGAGATGGAAAACGTTTTTTGGCTGTGCTACCTCTTCAAAAGGTACAGTAACAAAGGAAAAGAAGACCCTACTGCAGACCTGGGCATTTGGCATTTCAATCCAGCCCCCTCAACTTGTCCAAATTATATGTTTCATTTATATTATCGTTATCCTTCTGCCTTTTCTTTGCAAAGCCAGCATTTCCCCAATAGATTTTCTTGAAGACGCTAAAAGCATTTGAACATTTTGCCTTTATTCAATACTTTACTCATCACTTATCTTAGTTCGTGCAAATACTCTCTTTCTGATCCTGACCTGGCCCGTATACAAGCTGTGGCCCGTGAGTCAAAATAATTGCCCAGGCCTGCTCTACTGTCATGGATATTTTCAAGAGGATTTCAGGAAAAAAAAACATCCTCGTCTAGACTCCGCCTCGCCACACCGTGGAGTTCCACACGTCACATGTTCGCGTCACGCGTCCACGTCCGCAGGTGAAGCGGGGGGCGGGGCGGGGCGACTCGGCACTTAAAAACAAAACTCACTGAGGTAAGAGAGATGTTATAGATAGATGTCAAGATCAACATCTGGTTCGGTGTGCAGCAAACAACCCGCTTTGGACGACCAGAATGGATACCGACATTAGGAGCGCGTGGACCAAACTGGGGCCGTTGCTGTCTTTGTTAGTAGTTCTGTTGGCCCTGTGGTTCCGAGCCCCCTGTCAAGAAGGCCTGGACGAACGACTGGACACAGTACTGTCCTCTCTGCTTCGGGCTGAACGCAAAGTTATGGTGGACGACGTGTCCAGACCAAGAGTGGCTGTTGGTGAGTGGTAGCTAACCAACTAACTCTTAGCTTAGCTTAGTAACATTAGAGGGAACCTGCAGAGTCGAACAACCAAACCCCGAATAAGCAGACCAGGTTTCACAGTCTAACGTCAATTTATTATAATACACGTGGCTGTTTAGGTGTTACGAGTCGGCGAACGGGTTAAAAACGCCAATCTTTGAACATTTTTAGTACTTCCGGTTGGAAGAAGAGGCGCTCGTTGAAGCGTTCATAGTTGGAAGGGAATGAATTGATCCCAAAATATTAACTTCGAGGGCAACTAGACATTGTAGGTTTCTTAAAGACGTTTCATTCGTCATGCAAGAGTCTTTTTCAGTTATAACTGACAACAGGGTAGTTCGTCAAAGTAGCTGCATACCTGTGGAAAAGTCGTTGCAGAAAACAAAAAACAAATAAAGGAGGCGGGGTTAGATGTGTGACGACCACGCCCTGTTTCAGGTGAGCAGAATGCACAGTTTCGAGTCCAGAGGCATAAATGGGGGGCGTCACCAGAGTGACTTTTCTTGTCGTTGTTATATGTTGAAGTAAGTTGTTTTCTTTTTTCAATGAGACTGTGGTCTGATTCTCAGTGATGGGTGAGAATTAGAGAATTAGACAAATTAGAAAGTGAGCACAGAATAACATTAGAAGAGAATGAAAAGGTTGTGTCTAAATCTGCCCCCTACGTTGAGAGTACGTCTCTCCAGATTGACGTAGTTGGCTTCTTTAATCCTCTCAAGCCAGAACATCATCATCATCATCCACAAACCTGTGTCCCTTCTCCTCAAGATGTAAATGAACGGGGGTTTCTTGCCCTAATGAGCTGGCTCTTCTGTGTTATTGCATTTTTTGTACAGTGTCAATATAGAGTTCGGGGCAGAGCACTTTGCACTGTACTGTGTGCACAACACTTCTCTGTTTGCGTTGAAGACAAGAGATTAGACATCTTCAAGAGACCTACTTTAAGGTGCCCTCAAGGTAACTCATTTTAAATTAAATAGCCCTGATGACTACATAGATGAATCTACATAGACAAGGGTGTATTGAGGTGTTTGTTTTGTGAACAGTACTTGTTGAAAATATGTTTGTTGTTACATCGCAGTATTAAAAAGTTCTCTAATGTGTTTTTTGTTTCTAAACCCCAGGTTTCGGAGGTTGTGTGGATCTGATTGTTGATGCCGTTTCTCTGCTGAAGAAGTTGGATCTTTCTCCTGCAGAACAGCCACTGCATCACGACTACATAGAAAATGCTGAACAGTTGAGCCAGAGCTTTGCATTCTTCTTTGCACCTGGAGCCGCTGCAGAGTAAGATATTTTTGACTTAAAACTAAGTAAGAATAGTGCCACTGTGGTCCCTGGGCTGTTGACTGGTCCTTGAATCAGGTTAAGGGTCAAATAATACATAACTTTCATTACTTCCATTTGTTTATCATTTGATTCCGAATGGTGTTTTATTTAAAAAAATTGACGGACCCTGTCCATTTGTCTATGACTCACACTGACCCGTCTCCATATCCTCTGACTTTTGTCCCCTGTCTTCTCAACAATAGAGACAGCTCAATAGCTCTTTCTTTTCCCAAAAGTGAATTTACGATTGGCTACACCATAGTTGCTGCTTTTAACGCTGTTTCTGATTGATTGAGCTTCTAGGGCAGCAGCAAAAGATGGAGAAGATGAGAAAAAAAATTCCCTTTTTTTTCCAGCTGCCGGAACTACATTAGTAGGCCAATTTTTCACCCCTCACATGTTGAACTTTGGCACTAATGACGATGACATTTGAAGCTAAACCTATCAGACGCAAACTTTGGCCTGGCCATATAATGGCAAAAATATTATAGATTAGCATCATGGAAGGTCACCGGACGTTGAAGTTGTTGTTTTACTGTGCAGCAGTTCATAGATTGGTGTGATGTTCATTGATGTGCTCCTCCAGTTTGTGGAACTTGCAGCACATGTGGAAAAGTTTTCTTTTTTGTCGTAACTTTTCCTTCTCCTTGTGCCAACTACAACAAAGTATGAATAGAAAGGATAACACATTTTTAGAAGGGCACTGTTAATGAAATTGCTTTCTGGGTTATTAACAGTTATTGATAATATACCAGTTTTTATGCCCATCATTTCATTTTACTTATGGGGTATTTATTAAACCACACCTTAAAGATGACGGTAGAGCTAGAACTTCAGCATTATACAACTGTTTGGTACCAGCATCAGTGTAATAGCTATTTTGGGTCTTTGTGTTTCAGGCGCTTCATGTTGAATGAAACTCTCTTCACTGAACTAGTGGAGTCCTCACGAGATCTGCCTGGCAACAGATGGTCAGTGGGGGGCAACGCTCCAGTCATGGCTGCTCGTATGGCAGCAGAAGGGTGTGAGGTGTTGTTAGGAGGAAGCTTCAGCCAGGACTTCACTGATGTTCTGTCCAAACACATAACAGGTCAGTGGGAGCCATTCATCACCATTAAACAACACTGAAGCACCACCAGGGGTATTGCGTGTATAACAACCAAGGTGGTCCAGAGTGACAGAGCACTGTGCTAAAAGCATGGAGCTTTTCGTACAGTGAACACTAGATGGCGTTCTCTGTCCATAAACTGCAAATTTCTCCTTACTGTTGGGTTCTCATCCAGAAATGTTCCTGGTTCTGTGTTTTCAGTGACTGGTAACACTGTAGAGGAGCCTGACATTCACCTGATCCTGGAATACCCAACAGGAGCCAGCTGGGGGGGCTATACTGCACGAAGAGCTAACAGGTTTGTTGGTCTGACTGTACCCTGAAACCATGTGACCCTGATGTCCATGGTTAGTAACATAGGACTGGTTAGTACCATAGAAGTTTGGTAGTGGACAAAGCCCATATGAGGGCAGGAAACCCAAATTGTTGTTGCAGTGAAGGACACGTGAGTGAGTATGTGTCTTTGTCTGTGTGTGAAGATACATCATCCACAGTGATGACCACAATCCTTACCTGGCCTCCATGGAGGAGTTTACAAAGAATCTTAAAGACTTTAAACCAGATCTGATGGTGGTGGGAGGGCTCCAGATGATGGACAACTTCCCCTTCCAGTCAGGTAACACGGACATACCCCCGCATGCACCGCACATACAGGTATACATATATACTGGTCCTTCTCAAAAAATAAACATATTGTGATAAAGTCCATTATTGACCGTAATGTAATGATAAAAATTTAACTTTCATATATTTTAAAATTCATCGCACACCAACTGAAATATTTCAGGTCTTTTATTGTTTTAATACTGATGATTTTGGCAAACAGCTCATGAAAAACCCTAATTCCTATCTCAAAAAATTAGCATATCATGAAAGGTACTCTGAACCAGCTATTAACCAAATCATCTGAATCAACAAAGTAACTCTAAACACCTGCAAAAAATTCCTGAGGCTTTTAAAAACTCCCAGCCTGGTTCATTACCCAAATCGCAATCATGGGCAAGATTGCCGACCTGACTGCTGTCCAGAAGGCCATCATTGACACCCTCAACCAAGAGGGTAAGACACAGAAAGAAATTTCTGATCGAATAGGCTGTTCCCAGAGTTCTATATCAAGGCACCTCAGTGGGACATGTGTGGGAAGGAAAAAGTGTGGCAGAAAACACTGCACAACCAGAAGAGGTGACCACACCCTGAGGAAGATTGTGGAGAAGGGCCGATTCCAGACCTTGGAGGAGCTTCGAAAGCAGTGGACTGAGTCTTGAGTAGAAACATCCAGAGCCACCATGCACAGGCGTGTGCAGGAAATGGGCTACAGGTGCCGCATTCCCCAGGACAAGCCACTTTTGAACCAGAAACAGCGGCACAAGCGCCGGACCTGGGCTACAGAGAAGCAGCACTGGACTGTTGCTCAGTGGTACAAAGTGCTTTTTTTGGAAGAAAGCAAATTTTGCATGTCATTCTAAAAGTACCCACAGTC
This sequence comes from Paraplagusia blochii, assembly GCA_016785265.1. Taxonomy (NCBI): domain Eukaryota; kingdom Metazoa; phylum Chordata; class Actinopteri; order Pleuronectiformes; family Cynoglossidae; genus Paraplagusia; species Paraplagusia blochii. Next base: position 120,952 of record JAFBJS010001425.1, on the reverse strand, counting down.
AGTGATGGTCTGTGGTGCCATGTCGGCTGCTGGTGTTTTATCAAGGGCAGGGTCAATGCAACGAGCTATCAGGAGATTTTGGAGCACTTCATGCTTCCATGTGCTGAAAAGCTTAATGGAGATGAAGATTTATTTTTCAGCATGACCTGGCACCTGCTCACAGTGCCAAAACCACTGGTAAATGGTTTACTGACCATGGTTTTACTGTGCTCAATTGGCCTGCCAACTCTCCTGACCTGAACCCCATCGAGAATCTGTAGGATATTGTGAAGAGGAAGTTGAGAGACACCTGACCCAACACCGTGGATGAGCTTAAGGCCGCTATCGAAGCATCCTGGGCCTCCATAACACCTCAGCAGTACCACAGGCTGTTTGCCTCCACCCATGCCTTGAAGCTGACATTTCTGCAAGAGGGTTAGTATTGAAGGAAAAGGAAAAGTATTGAATGCATAACTAAACAAAATTATTTGACTTGACTTTTTTTGTATTAAAAGCACTTTTTTTATTGGATGGATTAAATATGCAAATTTTTTGAGATAGGGATTTTTTATTTTTCCTTACTTTTTGCCAGAATCAAATCAATATTATATCAATAAAAACCTGAAATATGTCCTTTTTTGTTTTTTAGGTGAGCGAGCGGCTCTTCTCTCCCGTCTCTCCGACCTTCTGTCCAACTCATCTCCACAGATGAATGTGCACTTTGAGATGGCGAGTTTTGTTGACGAGGCCATAATGGAGGAGCTGCTGCAGTATGTCATTCCTCATGTGAGTCTGACTGAAGGTTCTCCCACTTCTGCTCATGTCTTTATGGCCCTGGTTGAACCTCTGCTGCAGCAGGAGAGGGGATAGTGGGGTCAGAGGAGTGAGAAGACACAAGATGTCTGTGTGGAAGCACTGGTAGATCAGATCTGACAATGTCACACCTCCTCTGGGTCTGGTCTCCTAACCACCTGTCCTTTTCTCTCCCCCTGGCATACCCACTACATTTCCTCATCTCCACCTGTGCTGTTATTCTCAACTCGCACTCTCCACTTATGCTGTTATCCTTACCTCCTCTGCCTCACATCCTCTTCCCCTGTCCTGTTACCCTCACCTACTCTCTCCTCCTTTCCACCTGTCCTGTTATCTTCCACCCCTCACCCCCTCTCCACTGTCTTGTTATCCACACCTCCACTCCATCTTTCGTGTTGCCCAACCCCTCCACCTGTCCTGGTACCCCCTCGCCCCCCACCTGTCTAATTATCCTCTCAACCTGTGCTCTTATCTGCATCTCCTTTTCTCCTCCGCTCAGGCCCACTCCCTGGGAATGAACGAGCAGGAGTTACCCAACCTTCTGAGCCTGTTGAAAGGATCGAACATCACTGTGCTGTCTGACCCCAATCCCCGGGTGGCCACCGTGCTGGATCAGATGCGGGAGGTTTATCGAATCCTCAACCACCGTGACATTGAGACGCATACCACGGTGGGGGTACCCCTGACCCGACTCCACGTTCACACCCTGGCCTTCCAGGCCATCATCGTGACTCGCGACTCCCAGTGGAAGAACACCATGTCGGCCACGGCCAAGGCCTCGCTCACAGCCAACCGCCACGTGTGTGGCTCTGATGACATCGACCCCACCAAGGCCCGGCTCATTATGGACGACTCCTTCTCCGTCAGCCGGAGGGAGGGCAGCCAGAGGATACCCCTGCAAGAGAGCCGTCCTGTCAGCTGCTGGGACGAGGACGATTATGAGATCTGCGTGGCCCCTGTGTTGGTGTGCACTGAGGTGTACCAGACTGCAGGGGGTGGAGACAACATCTCAGCTGCTGGGCTGGTGCTGCAGATCTAGATGAAGAGGTCATAACCTACCATGATGTGTTTTGAATTGGACCAAACATTTCTATTCTCTTGTCATAGTGACTTTTCATCTGTCCATTTTAATCTAATGAGTGTCCACTCAGAACACTGTCTGCCAGTGGTCCAGTCACATGACTGAAGGTGGCAGTTATTGGCTTGAATGAACCTCAATTGTTCTAAATGGGTCAGTTTAAAACTACAGTTGTTAATTTAAGCATACAAAGTTCTGGTCACCTTACCATTATGTCAAATTATGTCATCATCTGTCCGTCTGTTCTTTTTTTTCTTTGTACTGTGGTAAAAATAATAAGATTTGCTTTATTTTGCAAAAGCTCAGTTTTAACTCCTAAAAACTATGCAGTGAACTTTTTTGATCCGTTATTGTCAGATCAGTGAGAGTCTGAACAGACACTGCTGCTCCTGTTCTTATATAGATCTGACCTCATTTTGAACCAGTTTCTGCAGTGGACGTACAGTTACAAGGTTCTGTTTGTGCATCTGTCCATCAGTGTCGACCAGAACCAGATTTTACTTGAACTCCTTCAAAAAAATATCTGTTCATTGTTTTGTTTTTTTTTAAATAATTGCTATCATTAGTGAGAAAAGCTATGATACAACAGTGACGTTTGTAGAGGTGCTGACAAAGATGGAAGCAGAAGAAAGTAGTGGTCACCTCAGGTACTACATTGTTCACCGACATTCACCCACCAACCAGCTTCAGTTGTATCTGAACTCTGTCAGCTCAGTGATGACACAGCTGCTGTCACATGGTCTACAATCCTCACACAGACGATTAACGAAAGTCTGTGAAAAGTCTTTACTGTGAATCAGACAGCAACTCTCAGCTGTTCAGGCTGGAATACTGCCCTCACCTGGTCAAAGACCACTCTTGTCTGACTGTGATGATGAAAGCTCTACCTCTGTTCCATTTGACTCTCACTGTCTGTTGTATTCTTTACTGCCAACTGTGGTTTATTCTCTGCAACATTTGTTTTCTCTTGTGTTTATTTATGTGTCTTAAAGACCAAATGACCAAAGTGTGTAGACCATAACTCTAAATAAAAGTTTCAGCACATCTAGTTTTTGGGCTTGTTTTTACTGTCAGATGAACAAACATTTTACCTCTGCGTTTAGCATTTAGCTAACATAAGGGATTGTGATAAGGGCTGAGGAGGTGGGTGGTACAATCAGCCTGAGATGGAGTTAGGGGCCTAAAACAATGAGGGGAAAGACCACTGGTCCGTTTACCCATCTATTCAACAAAGTCAAAGTTCACGTTAAGGCCTATTAGATTGATTGATTGATTGATTGATTGACTCTGTGTTGAAACCATGTCAGGACAAAGTGAGTTAAAATAGTTGAAACCTCTGATGTTTGTTGACAATGCTAATAAAGCAATGTAATAGCAAGGCAATATTTACCATTAAAAAAGCAAGGCAGTACATAGCAGTGACGGCATTATGGGACATTGGTGGCCTAGGGGTTCAGGAGCTGGAGGGTATCAGGTCTGCACTGGCCATGCTCCCACTGGTCACTTTGACAATTGGTGAAATGCATGATGATAAACAATCCTACTGTGCACACTGAACAGGAGAAACATTTCCACAATTGTCTGAAAGAACCTTTGCCACTGATGTGCGTAATCATGTTTTTATGTATGAAACATGAGGGAGCAGTAGTTTACTAAGGCTTTAACATTAATGACTTTATTATTGCGTCACAACAACAGCTCTACATACTGTAATGTCTTGATGCATGTTAATGGCAGTGGTTAACCAGCAACAAAGTATGTGATTGCTTCTCTTTGTGCATGACACATTCAGAAAAACACAGCCAGTGTTCCTTTAATGACAGTAGAGAGTATATATATATTTATATATGTGTGTACTATATATAAAACAAGCAAATATTCACAAGTCCCAAACATGGACACCCCTGTCTCTCTTCTACAAGGCAAAGCGCTGAGTCAGGGTGAAGAAGCAGTTGAACCACTGCGTCGCAACATCCCATCGACCTACATTCGAGTGTGAGTTAATAACTACAGTGGAAGGTGCTTTAACAATGACGTCTGTGTTAACATAGAACATGCAGTGGTTTTATTACCACATGACTTTTTTTCTACTCTGAACAAAGTTTCTGCTGCTGCACAGGTTTTAAAATCAGTCAACATTTTTCTGATTTTACTCATCAATAAGAATAAATTAATTATACTTACACTAACTGAACTGCAATAATGGTTTAACATGAACATCAACCTGGTACTTGAACACTTGGACTCCACAGACACTGTGGTCAATAAAGAATTTATCAGTCTATGTCTTCCAGACCATTGGTGCCCAACCATTGTTGTCTTAATCTGCAGTGTCCTGGTAACATCCACTGGTGTTTTGCAGTTTGCAGTACTCTTGGTCTCCAAGTGGTAGAGTAGTTTTGAAGGCTTCATATCCTCAGTAAAGAGTCGCTTGTTGTTAATAATGCAGTGCAATTTTGGTTCGGGAACAACTTGTCAGAAAATCCATGTCAGGTGATTCATGTCTGTTTTCTGTCAAATTCAGCTCTCTTCTTACTTCTTCTTTTTTAATGTACTCACTGTACATTATTGCACATTTATTGATATTTTCCTTCATTGATGCACCATTTTTATTTTATGTTATTTTAGCTTATATTATTCTGTATTATTTGTTTTTACATCCCACCTTTACCTTTATTGCTCTCCATCTGTGCCTGACATGGAGCAATTGTACCAGAACAATTTCCTTAAGGATAATAAAAGTGATTCAGATTCTTTTCTGAAGATGTAGGCTCTCCATTTGTCTCTTTTCTGGATCTTTGACCCTGAACTCAAAAATCTTCCACACAGCTAGCTGACTGATCTTCATTTTCCTGACTTAGAGGTTTCCGTTTGTATGTATTATGTGTTGGCGGTCACAGCAGTCCCATGAAAAAGGTATTGGAGAGGAGTAGCAGATACCATTTTTGTCTACCTGGAAAAACCATCGCCCAACAGAGATGGTTTAAGACTCAACTTTTCACCAGCAACTAGTTTCACACATCATAAATGTGACCAAAACCACTCAGAAGATGACCAATCAATAACCCACTTATGACTGGTAACACGGGTGAACACAGGTGAACCAAGGTCCACCCAACAGGAGGGACCCTGAAACACCCTGTTCTTCTCACTCGCAGGAGTCAAACTCCCCACTAACAGTTAGAAGTGAAGAAGCCTCTTGGATGAGAGGATATATTTTCTTAAAAAACTGTGGCATTTCAGGTTGTCTAACTAAACTCATAAGTCGTAGAGGATGTAGAGGATGTACCTGTGACCCAGTCATCTGGACCTGGATCAGTCAGTTACCATCAGATGGAGGAGAGGATCTGGATTCTGTTCTTAATAAAGCATCATTCAGAATCAAATCATCAATACAATAGAAATGATCTTAGTTATGCATCATTTTTGTGTCGTCCAGTACCAATTGACACGCGCACTGGTGCTAGTATGTAGCCTGGCAGTTGGGGACCACCGTTCTTGATCCACTCTGTTGAGGGAAGACCAGTTGTGGGTTTTTACAATTTAAGTTTGCCTTCAGTGTGATCCATGACTCAGCCACGGCTAATGCCTCATCCTTCTTTTATACCTAACAAAAATAAGGTGAAAAAATAAATGTGAAAATTACTCTTCAAAGTAATTGCATCTTCAAGTGATTTAAACAAAATGCCTGCTTAATACCCCACCAAGGAATGCACCGGCAGGATGCTCAGTGCGTAGTTTTTGATTGCTCTGTTTCGGCAATGCCTAATGGTGGTGAGTCAAGAGCTGGTTCGTGTGATGGTGAGGACTCAGAGTATGGTTTTGACTTTCTCTTTGGGGAGGATGCTGGGAATGTTGACCCCTGCTTTGTGCCAAAGTCACCTGCCACAGAGGATGTCCCACCTGTGTCACCAATTTTTGAGAAGCAGAGCCCACCCTTACTGCAGTATCATCAGCCGGCAGTAACCCACACTTACTCGCTTAGGCCCAGGTGTCCACCTAAGTTACCTACACATTAGGACAAGTTAGGTAATATGTGTTCAGAAACTTGTTCTTAAGTTTAGTTTTTCATATAAGTCTGTTACAGATGGACAATTGTTCTTATTGTTTCTGTGTTATTTCGACTATGAGGTGGTCTCAATAGATTAGTAGTTTTTTTTGCCTCTTTCAAAAATAATTGTTTTGTATGTTTATTTTTATAAAAAAAAAAAAGGGGATCCAATATTCAGCTACATGTATGTGGCAGATGTGTATAAGAGACAGGAAACACCCCTTTCTTCTCACTCGCAGGAGTCAAACTCCCCACTAAAGGTTAGAACTGAAGAAGCCTCTTGGATGAGTGGATATATTTTCAGGTTGTCTAAACTCATAAGTCGTCTAAACTCATAAGTCGTAGAGGACATAGGTCAGACCTGTGACCCAGTCATCTGGACCTGGATCAGTGAGTTACCATCAGATGGAGGAGAGGATCTGGATTTTGTTCTTAATAAAGCATCATTCAGAATCAAATCATCAATACAATAGAAATGATCTTAGTTATGCATCATTTTTGTGTCGTCCAGTACCAATTGACACGCGCACTGGTGCTAGTATGTAGCCTGGCAGTTGGGGACCACCGTTCTTGATCAACTCTGTTGAGGGAAGACCAGTTGTGGGTTTTTACAATTTAAGTTTGCCTGCAGTGTGATCCATGACTTAGCCACGGCTAATGCCTCATCCTTCTTTTATACCTAACAAAAATAAGGTGAAAAAATAAATGTGAAAATGACTCTTCAAAGTAATTGCATCTTCAAGTGATTTAAACAAAATGCCTGCTTAATATCCCACCAAGGAATGCATCCCTCCACCAATACTCACTTACACCAATCTCTCTCCACTGTCTACAAACTGAACTATCTGTTTACGTGCATGGGAAATGACTGGAGTGAGTGGAACCACCGGTGTGCTCGGAGTGGTAGCTGCGGGTGGAGTAGCACTAGGAGTAGATGCTGCGGGTGTAGAAGCCAGCGGGGTTGAAATACTGGGTGTGGAAGCGGCAGAGGCCGAACCCCTCGGAGTGGAGCCGACAGGTGTGGCACCAGGTGTGGGTGTGGCAGGTATTACCACCACAGAGGCTGGGGTCGGAGTGTCATGAATGCTAGGCGGAGGCTCCAACCTGGGAGTGGGTGTGATGAAGTGAGCCTCCCTGATTCGGTATGGACTCCTATAGCTTGATATGGGTGAGAGCTCAGAGCCCCACCCAAGGTAGCTGCCACTAGAGGGAGAGTGTGCATCTGCACTGAAGTAGAGCGTGGCATTAGGCTGTAATGTGGTCCCAGGTTTTTTTTCCGGGGAACCAATCAGAAGAGGTGAGCGACGCTCAGGTGACCAGGCAGGGGTTGTGATCTCCAGAGATGCTACGGATGAAGAGGCTTCTGTCAGGGTTGCAGCGTTACTGATTTGCTGTAGACTTCCTGGGTGGCGTGCTGATGACAGTGAGGGCGAGCCACAGGCAGCGCTCTGAAACTCTTCATCACCTGTGAGGATGGTAAGGAAATACAGAAAGGAAACATGCCAGAATAAAATTTGGGGTTTAAGAGCAGATGAGTGAAATAAAAACCTGATTGCACGGTTCTGGTTAATAATGTTATCTGTTTGTTTGGAAATAAACGTTGGGGTGAATACAGGGATTTGGGGTCATACGCTGTCCACTCCCACTTTAACCAACTACAGGAGACAGAAAAGACGTAATTGGCCTGACATGACATCAGTATTTTACTGATGCTTTGGATGTCAACCAGTTGGGCTGAACTCAGGCCTGTATACATGTTCGGTAGTAAGCAAAGGTGACACCAAGATTTTTGTTCTCTTGATCGTACCGCCACACCCTTCTAGATATAAATAACTGACGTTGTTGTTGTTTTTGCTACCCACCCTTTTCCTCTGATACGGGGGTCATGGACTGGTCCTCTGCTGTCTCTTCAAGAATGGCTTCTTGTACTGGAACTATCTCTGGAAACCTATGCATGTCCTGGATTGTTAAGGGTGTAGCCCTTCTTTTTGGCCGAGCTACAACACTGGTGAGAGGTGGTTTTGGTGGTTGTGCAACCTCTGTGATCTGGAAACAAGACACAGACTGATTATTAACGGCCAAAAAAAATCTGTGTCACACATTTCTGTAATTGTAGTTATTGGAAGAACTTCTTGCCTGAGGAGCCTGGCTCACCGCTGGTTGAGGAGCTGGCTGTGAGATCTGAGGTGGCGTCTGAATCTAACCAATCAAACATCAGATAAACAACTTTAATAGAACGTGAAGAACCAGTGGGAACCAGTTTAACAGTCTTAGAAGAAAGCCTTGTGAACCTGATGGTGGTAAGGTTCATCTGGAGAGTGAACTTCTTCAGAAAGACCCATAAGACCTGCCAGACCACCTTCTCCATAGGCTGACCAGATGGTTGCTTTGTCCCCTGTTTTTAGAGCTAAACGGATCAACAGCCAGTGATGGTGCTTCCAGCCCTCCCACTGGACTGGGAGGTCCATGAGAGTGCCCCCTCCTGGTTACATCAAAGAATTACCTCATTAACAAATTGACCCCATCCCATGAAAAAATGAAAAACTAATAAATAAAAAAAATCAATCCATGCATTAACCACCCATGCATCCAACTATGCACTTAGCCATCCATCCACTCATCATTCCATCTACACATCAATCCACCCATCCAGCCACTTATCTATTCATCCATCTTTCTCCTCTTATCCATTACTAAGTAGCGGACAGCAGTCTCCACAACCTCCAGTCATGCCTAAGAGGAGATCCTTATACATGTCCTGCATATCATCTAACACAGAGAAGCAATAAACAGGCAAAAAGAATCAAGGTCAATCTAACCAGACAGTGTAGCATGGCGATGAAATGTAGGTGTGACTTTTTCCTCCAGTGATAATGTGGAGCCACGCTCCCCACAAGCTCCTCCAATCCCTTTGTGTCGAATGCTTTGGAAAATCTCAAAGGATTTCGGGTGGAGGAAACGATAGTAAAGAACCAGTGCGATCACTCCTGTGAAGAGGAGGGTTAGGGTTACGGTTTCATGGCATCTATGTAAATGGAAGCGTTGAGGGAACAGTTAAAGCTCAAACACTGAATACATTCAAAATCAAGTCAACATTTAAGTTTAACCACAGCTATTACAGTATATTGTCATTAATTACAATGTTTGATGAATTCTTTGTTGGGACCTTGATTATTTTCAGGTTTGCCAAACCCAGTGCATTATTATTGGCTGCAATTATATTCTAAGGCAATTATACACCCTTAGGTTTTTGCAGCCTGCTGACAGGCTGGATCAGGACTTGAGTTTGACCGTATGGTCTAAATAATAGACTTCTAACCAATCAGAAAACTACAGAACACAGCAGCTGGGATGCCCACAGTATCCCAGGAGACCATGGTGAACAACCAGGAGGAGGCCAGAAGAAGTAAAGCATTCTCTAAGAACATGACCTGAAAGAAAAGGAGACAAGAAAAATTGTCACCATTGTCATAGACAACAGCCTCGCCATCTATCAATTATTGGACATGAGCTGTAGAATTTTCTCATGTCTCATGAATTGTCTCATGCAGCTATTTAAAAAATATACTGTAAGTTTGCAGAGTGGAACTTGGGCTCTGGACCTAACCTTAACTGGTTCTGAAGACTCACCCTCAGTCACTCATTGATCACCTGTGACCCAGACATGATATTGCTGTCTTGATAGGGACCAACAGGGGTAAATTTTGGTTAATAAAATGTATGTACTGAACCTTTCAACAAGGGAGTGGTTCAACAACCAATGTCCACTGTATTTAGTAAAATATACAAACCACTAAATACTAAATAACTATACAAACATACTGTAAATAGACTGCTGTACAAATAATTTCTTTTGGTGTCTGGGTCTAAACTTTGACAATATTATGTCTTTGTGTCAGTCCTCTAACCTGATGCTACGTCCATGAGCCTACTTCTTGTCACAGTGAAACTGATGTAATGCAGTGGTGACTACTGGAACCACAGTACCAGCATCCCAACCTACCAGATAGAAGCCCGTCATCCGGTATCTAGATGGACCATACTTCACGTTGAGGAAGAAAAAGATGTGAATGGCTCCAAGGACAAGGTTGAAGATTCTCCATCGACTGGTTGATTTTATAATGTCAGTCTGTTGAGACACCATCCAGAAGGTTGCACCAAGCCAGTGTACACCTGACACACACACAGAAGGATGTGAGAGCCATATCTTTTTCTACTTTGTGCACCTGTCTACTGTTCACCTGGTCCAGATATCAGGTTAGCTGCTGGGATAAGTTTGGAATGTTTTTAAAATCTGGGTTGTGTAATTAACAGAGTTTTCTTTCTTCCTCTGCTTTTGGCTTGTCCCTTTTTTCAGGGATTGCTACAGCGAAGCAACCGTTTCCATTTGAACTCTGTTCTCTTCATCTTCTACTCCAAATATCCTCACTGGCCTTCCTCTTTGTCTCCTACCTGGTAGCTCCATCTCTAGGATAATTCTTCCACCAATGTATACACTGTCCCTCCTCTGAACATGTCCCATTGTCAACTGGCATAGTACCAACATATGCTCTTACCTGCTACCACCTTACTGTCTCTTATCTCCCTCAGATTATCTCTTCTACCGTACCTGTTCTCTCTTTTGGAAATATGTGTTTGCCACTTCCTGGCCATTTCCATTCTCTTGCAAAATCTACCACTGCCTGTTCTTCAAGGTTTCCATCCCTAACTCCAAAACTGACCATCACTTCCTCATCACCTCTGTTTATCCCCAGATGCCCTTCCTGATGCAACCCTCACCATTTCTGCGGGCTTGGCACCATCACTAACAAAACAATAGCCATTTCTAGTTGCTCCAGAGTGGTCTTTCATTTTCTCTTTAGCATACACTGTGCGATTATTCGCACAGATTACGGCTGCAGGATGTGTAATGTATGATACAGTCTGATCAGTCCAATTGGCCCCGATCATCAGATCAAATAGCCTGAGAACCCCACTCATTAGCTGTAAACCGATTACCCCTGAGATTTGCAGGTATAGTTTATGCAGCATATTACTACCAGGATTAGAAAAAAGCTTTAGTTTCACTTTAAAAAAAACCCCCTCTCAACAGCAAAAATCAGCACTGATAAATCATTTTAGTGTTTTTTTTGGTAAGGGAAAGTTTTAATGCTTCTTAACCTTTGGTGACCAGAACTGACTATCATCTGATGGTAAAGTCCCCCTTCAAACCATTTAAATGAACCTAACTCCATTATGAGCCCTAACTCTTGTAACTATTCTAACCATCAAAGGAACCTTCTTGACCATCGAAGTAAGTATAACTTCCTTTCTACGCCTGTCCATGGTAGGGTGATTTAAATTAGTTGCCACACAAATGCTGTTGTCTGTTATTGGTTGTTTTCTGTTCCCTTCTTTACCAATCACTCCCAGGATCCACTGTTTGAAGATCCGTGTAAAGAGCATCAAAACTGCAAAGCGAGATCCCAACATGCTGACCTGTAGAAAGAAACAACAGCCAGTGAGCACAACCTTCTTCACACTAATTTCAGATGTATGCTGGCGCTAGCTCATAAACTCACTCTCCAAAGCAGACGACAGAGAAGAGCAGCAGAGGTCATCTGGAGGTGACCAGGTCTGATGAGTAAACAGGCTCTGGCATAGACCACCAAGGCCCAGGAGAGTGAGATCAGACAGACCACAAAACACACCGAGGCTACAGAGCAAAAGAAATTCACAGGTTAAACCTTCAACGCTGCCACGGACCAGACTTGAATCAGCAGTATTCAAAGATCATAACACGCTGAGCGGAGGTCATATGATCAGGTTCAACCTGGAGACTTGATTCCGATGTCAGTGCAGATGAGCACGTAGGCGTGCAGCAGTGTCTCAGGGAGGGTGACCACCAAGGCCTCGAACAACCTGAGAGCAGAAACATCTGCCTGCTGCATGATCTCCCCGTACATGTCCTCCTCTGGCAGACACATGCACTCCCACAGTCTTTGAGTCCATGAGGTTCAGGTTGGGACCGAGGTTGGGACAGAAGAAGTGGAAGTGGTTCAAGATCATATCTGCAAACTCACAGCTTGAAAAAGGTGACAAACAAGCGCTACCCCCCCACACGGCCCCATGAGGAAAATGAATGAACTATTCAAAGGTATAAGACTTTTGAATAGACTGCACGCAGAGGACATTGCAATTTGGTTGCTATAGAGAATACTGTATATTGTCTTTAAATCAGCACAAGCCAGTGTTATTTTAGTGCCACACCAAGCCCGGATTAATTTTTAATTTTAATTGGGGTAACTTGGCAGTAGGGGAAATTGAACCCTAGTCTGCTTCCTTAATCATTACGCCACCAACTGCCCCGTACTGGTGAGTGTTCAATCTGGAAGGACATGGGGCTGAAAAATTTGGATAAAACAAATGTGTGAGACAGCAAAAAAAAATGTCCATACTGCATCGATGGCCCTGGTTAACAACAACAACCGCAAACAGTACTATAAACCTACAGGCAGTGATGTGCATTCAGATGAGAAATCACCATAAAATATAAAATTATAAAATGATTAATATAAAAATATAAATTAAAAGATAGGTTTTGTGTAAATGTTCTTTTTCATTTCATATCATATGCATTGTTTAAAATAAAAAATGCTGAATTTTCACATTTAACATTCAAATACGAAGAAGAGACGAGTGCACAGCCCTGAGCTCCACCGTGGATGTCTATGCTCTGCTAGCTTAGAGAGACCTAAATGCAGAGAGACTGTTTTGCCGTTCCTCTGCATATTACTATTAAAATATCCCAACAATTTTACGTATGATGCAGTGTTTATTTTTGTATGTATGTTTGTAATGTATTTTTGTGATGAACATTCAGAAAACACCTGCACGGAGCACACAGACCTTTAGCCTCATGTCATGGCCAGAGAACTCTAACTAAAGGCAGAACTCATTGGACTGTGTATACATCCCAAAAGGTGACAGAAGAATGGAAATCCCCTGGACAGATTCTTAGCCTTTCGGCCCATAAGGATTTTATTGAAACTGTTTGAGGCGACAAAGACAGCTCCAACTTATGCCCCTTGTGTCAGCAAATACAGTATTGGTGATCATTCTCTACCCTGCTAAGACTGAAATCATACAGTGGGGACAGGAGTGATCAGGAAGACTGTCTTCTCTGGCAGTAATCTCCACTGAGACAGAGACTTTTAAAACTGAAAAAAACTGAACTGAACAAAACTGATACTTTTACAGACACGTTATCAGTCTTTTTATTCAGGAGAAGCTGCACATGGACTTGATTTATGAGTAAAGGTTAGTGGTAGTAACTGTTTTTTTTCCATGTTACAGTTTGCATAAGTAAAGAACGGAAATATAACACAAAATGTTACCAATCAAATGTTGAAGAAGAATCGAAGAATCAATTCAAGCAAAAATGGAAAAGAGGAAGATTGGAAGTGTTGGTCTGAAGGTAGGAAATGTCAATTTTAGATGAGAGCTGTTAGATTTCAGTGGTTTTTCACTTTTGGGACTGTAGGTTTTCACATTTGTTTACCTCACATTTGGCCATACATATACATTTCAAAGACCCTCTCTCATTCCTTTCTTTTGTTTGCCCCCAGACAACCCCCTGGTGTTTTCTAGCAACACCTATGGCCTTTGTCTCCCTGAAATGTACATACACCCAAGTTGACTTCCTTCCTGGTGTTTTCTATGTAGACAATATCAATATGTGATTGGCCACCAGGGACCCAACCCCTCTATTCCTATTGGGATATTGACACCCACAAAGTTGAGAAACCACTCCACCCATACAGGTATAAAATTGTAAGTTTTCCATAGAGAAGAGAGAGTAGCACTTACCAAAGAAAGTTAATAACCAAGCGTTGTTAAGTTCTTTAGTTTTGCTTTCTCTAGTCGTTCTCTGTACTCTGTTGTTTGGACTGAACTACTGTGTTTTTGGGTGCCTTTTGTTATTAAACAATTCGACCATCCAAGGCTTCATTCACTTCTTCGCCTGGACCACATTCTTCAATTTTTGGTGCTGTGACAGTGTATCGGAAGAAACCTTGTACTAAGACCTGGGTTCTCCAACTGGTGCCATGATCCACCCCGAAAACTTTCAGAGCGTAGGATGGTAGTGTGCAAGTTGACAATGGAGGTGAACAAAAAAAAGGGAGTGAAGACAGAGCAGAAGATCAAGCGAAAAAAAAACAAAGCGAAGACAAATGTTGAAGAGAACTCTGGAGGTAAAGACAGTTCTGTGTCAAGTTGAAGAATTTCCAGATGAATGGGAGACCACAGCTAAATGTATTAAGAGACAGGTAGAACTATCTAGGTAAGGTCCTTTGGACAAAGATAACCAGACAAGGAGACCTGATGGTGGAATGATGAGGTTTAGGAGAGTGTCAGGGGGAACAATCTAGCAAAGAAGAAATTGGAAAGTGACAAACACAGTATAATAGACTGGAATATAGAGAGAGGACAAGGGGATGAAGAGGGACCAGGGCCAAACAAAAGGCATATGAGGAGTTGTACGAGAGTTTAAACACAAAACACCAGTGGAGAAGGTGTTCTTGAAGATGGAAGGAGTTCTCTGAGGAGATGTTGAATTGGTAAAATGAAAGGGAGTGCAGCAATGAGGAGTCAGATTAGAAGAGATGAAGCAAGAAAAGGCCTGAAGAGGAATTAAAACAGGAAACCAATAAACTACCAGTGGAAGTATGGAAGGGCTTAGGGGGACAGAATTTTGACAGAGTAAAAACATGCCTGATGAGTGAAGGCAGAGTTCTGGTACCAATCTTTAAAAAGGATGATGTATAGAACTGTAACAACTGCAAGGGAATAAAAATGATGAGCCGAGAGTATAAGATTTAGGAGAGAGTAGTTGAGGCTCAATTGAGGAAAGGAGCAGAGATTTGTGAACAGTATGTTTTTATTAGGAAGGAGTAGCATAACTGCAATATTTGCCTTGAGGATGTTGATTGAGAAGGACAGCCAAAGTTAAAAGGAGCTGCATTGTGTTTTTGTAGTTTAAGAACGGCCTATAACAGGGTGTCAAAGGATGAATCGTGGTTTTGTATGAGAAAGTCAGGAGTGGCAGACAAGCATGTTAGATTGGTGCAGGACTAAATGAAAACAAGGCAGCCAAAACCTTTGCCCACTCTCCCTGTAGTGAGAGTAGGCCATAGCTAGAAGAATACCTTGAGAGGTGGAGGTTTGCGCTAGAGAGAAAAGGAACGACGGTCAGTCGTAGCAAGACTGAGTACATGTGTGTAAATGAAAGGGAGAACAGTGAAGTGGTGGGGTTACAAGGTTACAAAGACAAGGAGCAGACAAGAAGAAAGAAGTTAGGATACTGAGATTCAACTGTTCAGAGCAGCAACTGGCAAAGAGGTGAAGAATAGAGTGAAGTGGATGGAACATCTGGAAAAAATAATCAGGGTTGAACTGCGATAGAAGAGACAGGAGGCAGAGTTCAAGATGTGAGTTAAATGGGGTCAGGAATAGGGTCATTAAAGGGACAACACAGATTGGAAGGTTTGGAGAAAAAGCTAGGGTTTGAGATGGTTTGGGCATGTTTAGAGGAGACAGTGGATACATTTGGAGTCAAAGCAGAAGGAGAGAGCAGGGGAAGATGGAGAAGGGTGATAAGACAATGGAAAAGAAAAAGAAGTGACATCTGATGCGTTTACTTGATTTTCAGTGTCAAAGCTGAGTTTGTTCAATCTGATGCAGAGGACACACTGAGGATGTTGCTAACTCGTAATTTGACGGTAACTAGTGTTGTTTTCAATTCCAGTCATTCTAGAATATACGATTCTCTAGAACTGCTGCTTGGATCACTGCTCCTCACTAAACCACTAACAGGAATGCTGTTTTTAGTGGGTTTTTCTTAGCTGCCCTCGTTCAACCCTTGCAACCACCACACCTAAATACATAGCAATAACTTAGTCATATAAAAGATACAACACTGTCCATCTCCCACACTAAACAGGGACCAGTAGTAGTTCTACACAGTAGCTCTAACCACCACAGCTGAAAACAAACCTCAGTCAGCATAAATTAGAAAGAAATCCAAGCAAAACAAAACTAACTCCTGCCACAAACCTGTTATTGATAAATTACTGTTTTTCATTTCATTTTTTCCTCTTTTGTTATAATTCTGTGAATATACAATTTTCTTCCAGTGCCTGGTTACAATAAGTGACTATTTTATTGTAAGTGACTATTTTATTGTAAACGTATCACACTCAGCATGAGCTGTGGATATAGGATAATGTAAAAAAAAACATTTCTGTGTTATTTGAAAGACATCATCACAACAAAATTAACCCGTTAATACTTAATTTAGGAGGGATCAAAATTGAACAGACAAAATGACTAAAAGTCTCTGAAAATTTGGATGTGAAGCCAATCAAAGACCTCAACTGTGCGGTGTTAGACAACTGGGCTGTTCTTTGATCCATCACAGGATGACATCCTGGACAGTTCTCTGCTCATATATAGAGTACATACACAATGATGTGCATGTACTGCAGCAAGAGCCACCAGTGTTGAAAACTACAAACCTCTTAAAGATTCCCAGGTGCAGCACATGGGTCCACGTGAGAGACTTTCTGCGGATACGTCCATCTGACAAGTACCACAAGTAGCTGAGCCACTGGGGAGCCCAGCCTGGAAGCACAAAACCACAGTAAGAAAATCAAAGCATCTTGTTGATTTTTTTACAACATTTTTTGCATTTGTTCTCACCAGGCAGAAGGAACAGAGCAGTGCAGCCTGCCAGGTAGGCATAGCAGTAGTTGTGACCCACCCATAGATAGTACACAAAGCAGTAGATCACTGAGGAAGAGAGAGGAGAAGAGATTTCACCAGAATACTCTTGTTGTTGTTCATCTTAATATCTTACAAATGTTTGCAGGTAGAAAGAGTCAAGTATTTATCTGATATTGGAACATCTCTTTTCTTTTTCAAAACCATTTGAAAGGTCTTTAAATGAGACATTCTTCAGGCTTCGGATACTTCATTCCTGTTTACTGCTGCGTGCAGATATTGCACCCTTCAGTTTTTTTTAAATGTGTGTTAATTTTTTTATTCAAAAAATACATCAGAAATAATCAACAACTAGTTAAAGTAAGAAACCGGCATTTCACATCCAATCAGTTGTTTGGCCTCTCATCCGAGAAGCTTCTTCAGTTTGAGTCCAGTTTAACTGGTCTACTTTAAATGGTTCTGTAAAGATTCTCAATTATCCAGGCCATGATATCCAATAATTTGTGAGTTGTCAGCATATGGCGTCAAAAGATGGTTCATTCCTTAACTGAGGAACATCATCAGTTTCTGGTTGATCAGAGTGAACAGTATTAGTTCTACTCCTCTAAACCACACTCCCGTCTTCACCTAACAAAGGTGTGAAGCACTTCCTGTTTGAGACAGGAACTGCTCCTAATCTTGATAAGCAGTTAGCATGTGACATGTCCATAACATGTGAATGAGTAGTTGTGGTCCCGCACATCTAGAACAAACTGCTGTGCTATTGGTGAACAGTTAAACTTCCTCAAGATCTGGACATGTCATGCTGAGTACACATCACCATCAGGTCCCTAAAAGATGTGACCAAGACAACTCTTCACACCATTGTCCAGTGGACAAGGAAGTGGTCTAGAGGAGTAGAAACACTAGCGTTCCCTCTGACATCAACCAGAAATTGATGATCCTAAGTAAAGGAATCTTTAAATTACAAGAAGTCCAGTTGCTTCCTACTTCCTTTTTTTTATCCTGACGACCTGAATGGCTGAGAATATCCACCAATTAGAGCAGATGTTCATCTCTCTGGTACTGGTGCGAGAAAGCTTAGATCGTGTCTCTTCTGCTCTGTTGGGTCTTAGCTCTGCCCTGGTGTGGCCGCCCTGCAGTTCTGCTGCAGCGGGCCGAGCCGCAGCAGACTCAGTCACTACGTCATTGCGTTCCCGCACACGCTCCGGTGTTCCACACGAAAAGTGACACAATTGAAAGTCATGAGTGGGACATCCGCTGCTCGTGCACGTGCGCGCGCAAGCCAAACCCATAACACAGAGCAGGTAATGCGGGCGGCCGCACAAAACTGACAATTTCACAACAACACTGCGTTTCAACCCATCTAGTAAGAAACAGTGGAACAAATACAGCTGCATCACGTGTGTGCGTGTGTGTCTGCGTGCGTGCGTGTGTCCGTGTCCTCACACGCCGTCCTCTCAGCGATAATGAAGAACGCGGTGAAGAAGAAGACACAGAAACGGCAGCAGGTCATGTTGCTTCTTCCGTGACCAGAGTCTGAGGACAAGTCTCTCATTGCGGCGGTGAAAGTGGCCGATGTTTTCCTGGTGGTTTCGGAACTTCGTCGGTATTCGTTGTTTCTCGTTAGTCTTCGTCGGTCTGCGGGATGCTGGGAGGGAAGATGATGCTGCAGTGTCCGTTCCACCGCCTTCACTGTTAAAGGGGCAGAAAGTTCCAGAAACCACAGCGTCGTTCCTCCACGGAACTTCCTTTTTCTAACCTACCACGCCACAGAACCACAGACAAAACTTGAATTATATCCAATACAAACTTTCCTAACACAGGATGCTTGCGGTGTGTGCTGACGCAAGGGAGGTGGACATAAATATAACATTTGTTTCATTTCTTCTTTGCAGTTTATTGTGTTCATTGTGACCCATTTCCACAAACAGACGGAAGAAAAACAAGGAATTGATGATTTTATCAGAATATTGTTGTTCACATGTCCATATATTTAGTGCTACGTTATTCATTAATTTTGAAGTCATTAATACAGTTTAAGTATGTGTGAGTATGAAGTACTGTACTGATTGTTTATTAACTTAGTTATTGCAGGTAAAAAATGTGCCATAGAATTGAATGTATTATGGGGGGATCCAGCAAAATACATTCAATTGGTTGACATTTGAATGTCAACCAATTGACATCAATGTCAGAGGGACGAGGGTTATTGGGAGAATCCCCTGAAAGTGGAGAGCTGGGACACTATCAGTCAATTGTCATGACCAAATGCATGTTTCAACATTATTATGCTCTACTATCAGAAAGTCAGTGATTAATGTGTCGTGGAAATTTTGCTACGTTTCCACTGGTTCTTTAACTACAAATTACTTCAACATAGAGAATCAAATCTGACAATAAGTTTCTTGAGTTGAGGAGGTTTAATAATGCAAATTCAAAGCAGTGATGAGGTGTCAACGTCGTCTCGAGGCGCCTCGATGTAGCTCCCTCTCGAGCCAGAGTGGATACATCTTTTTATACTGTTGATCCGCCCATCTTTGCTACTCTCGTGTTTACCATATAAGGGCTTTGTTCTTCTGTGTGGTCCTCGTATGCAACCATCTGCCCAGCAACAAGGCTAATCTGCCCAGAAATAGAAGTCACCTGCTCATAAGTTCACAAGTTATAATAAGTTTCGATAAAAACAGGATATTAAAACAGGATATGTGCTACGTCTGGATGCAACATCAACAGGAAAGAGGATGCAGGAAAGAGGATCTTCTTGTGGGGGGGTTTCGGGTCATGTCCTTTCTCGTGCTTGTTAATTTCCATTATAATTGTGCATTATTTGTTATAAATGTATAAACTTATAAATTTATCATTACAAATGTATGGTCAGACAGACAAGGATTTAGGGAAGAAACAATAATTGGTGTTCAATTTCAATACAAGGTCTAGTGTATGGTTGAGGCTATGTTTGGGATCATGTACTCACTCAGAGAAGCCAATGGATTCAGTAACTTACATAAAAGCAGTACAGCAACTATCATTGGCTACATCTACATGGATATTAAAGTCCCCAACAACAATCACTCTCAGTTTTAAGGACTAAATTTAAAAGAAACTCTGGAAATTCTGATTTAAAAAAAAAAAAAAATATATTGAGTAGGGTCCAGGAGTAAACTATGGCGATTAGACCGTCTTCCCACTTTGTTGGGACAGAATCTTGAGGGACGTACAAATTCACCATCATGCAGCCAGGTCTCTGAAAGGCCCAGCACACTAAAGCAATAATCAGAAATTAATTCATTAACAAGAGTAGCTTTGGAGGACAGGGAGTAGATATTAAGCAATCAACATCTAATTCTCCTGTCCTGAGGTGAAGGAGCTACTAATTTTAATAAGATTACTGAGAATTGCTCCTCCGTACATGTGGACCGGAATGGTCTAGATTTACTGCCATTTTTAAGAGGATAAACTCAATACTGAGACTGTAATACTGATGTGTTCTGAGAAACGACCAAAGACCTAAAAAATGTTTGACATGTGGCTGAGCCATAGCTGTGACCTTTGGCCGGTCACATGACTTTCATGATCAAACAGAAGAAGACAGTTGTTCTGTCCGTCTCTGTAGGTTACAATCAAACATGAAGTTTTCAGCACTTTTTGGTCGCCTGAAGTCTGTGGTGATTGGGATGATTCACGTCAAAGCTTTGCCAGGTAACCTTAGTTCCTTAGTAACCTGTTTAGTTATTAGTTCACCAAGAGTGTTTTTCTGATTGGTAGACCATGCAACTCAACACTGATGGCCGTTGTGTTCTGCAGGTTCTCCTCTGAGTCAAATGAAAATCTCTGAGATTGTAGAGCAGGCGTGCCAGGAGGCAGAGGTCTATCGTGATGCAGCCATTGTAAGTTCCAGCTTTGGATAATGTTTCATGTCAGAAGATGGTCATTGGTTGTCAACTCATCTGTCATTTTGATTTTAGGACGGCTTGATGGTGGAGAACATGCATGACATCCCATATTCCTTTGCAGTGGGACCTGAGGTGTACACATGCATGACGGCCGTGTGCACGGCAGTAAGGAGGGTGTGCCCACTACTACCACTGGGTGTTCAGATCCTTTCCGCTGCCAACAAGGGGGCGCTTTCTGTTGCTCTGGCTTCAGGTCAGTGACTGTGACCTGATGGTGACCTCATTAAGACATTGTCCTATAGGGAAGATCTGTCATGGTTCATAGAGATTAAAAGATAGTTGTCAGGAAGTCTTGTGTAGGTGGCAAGAAATAAGTAAGACGCAAATGTGAAAACTGTCGACGCTCTCTTGAACGGTGAGAGTTGTGTTTAATTAACAAAGAAAAGAACAACAAGAGAAATGACCAGTACAAACAAAACAGAACTTCTAAACTGGACCTCAAATGACAGACAGCCACCACTGTGCAACAGCTAACAAGACTGAGTGAGGGAGAGGGGTATATATACTGAGGGCACCAGGTGACATGAGTGAGACTAATGACAGAGACACAGGTGAGTGTAATCACACTGATGACCAGACATAGCAGGAAGGGGAGACAGACAGACAATAATAAGTCTAATAGTACGCAGAAAGGACAAGTCAAAACAAATAAAAATATTGAAGAAGTTCTAATACTGGAGTTATCAGTTCAACATTTTTCTTCCTTTGTTTTCCTTCAGACCTGGACTTTATTCGTGCAGAGGGATTTGTCTTCTCACATGTGGCTGATGAGGGTTTTCTAAATGCCTGTGCAGGAGACCTGCTACGATACAGAAGACAGATAGGAGCTGAGAAGATACAGATCTTCACTGACATTAAGAAGAAGCACAGGTTAGGCCAAAGATACAAAAAATTACACATAATTCCCAGTTTACCTGTCCAAACCATCCCAATCTGGCTTTTTAAAAACTTTCCTACTTTGTGCCTGTATTGTCCCTCTAATGACCTCCTTTCTAGCTTTGTCACTTCTAATTCCCATAATTTCCCATAAAGGAGAATCAGAGTCTCATCTTTTACATTTCACTTTTCCAACTCCAGCTCTGCTTCCTGTCTTCTACCTATTGGTGGTGATTCTAATCCATCCATCCATTCATCATGTCTGGTCTCTCAGCTGGCATCACCTTAGCTGACTCTTTCTCTAGCTGTTCCATCCTGCCTGTACTCTATTCTCCACCATCTTTTCTACTGTCTCCACTGTCCTGAACAGTTGAACGTCTGTATCTAAATTTCTGTTTTTGTTTTCAGCAAATATGAATAATTGAGACATGAGCCATTTGTATAAAACCAATTTTGTAGAACAAATTTGTTCTTGTTGTAGAACGTGTTCTAGTTTCTCTGCACACCACAGACAAAAACGTCAGAATTTGGCGATAGAATGTTTAATGATCTGATCAGTAATGTAATCACAGTTACAGAGTAAGTAAACAACAAAGAGGAAAATACATTACCAAACTTGGGAGTCAGGTCTGTACCTAGTGGCCTGTTACTCAGGTCTCAGTACCAGGAGCGCTGACTGACTCCTTGTCCCCGAATATAAGTTTTTATTCCCGCTTGCCTACATTATTGCCAGGAGGTCACATGCCCCTTACATGTTGTGATACAAACATAGATACAAAATGTGAGATGGTAATGGTTAATTGGCTAATAAAACATCACAGTGGCTGGTGGTATTTATGACTCCCAATATTGTCCATTTTAGATTCACTGATCTGCCCAAGTGTCCTTATCTGTCTGGTCTGGCTGGACAGAACAAACCTACCCAATTTAAGACAGATGTTGTCCTGAGACCTCTTTAATGCAGATGCCACTACATTAGTTTCCAAATCGTATAATAAAAACAGTTTGGATTGGTTAAAACAGTGTGACAGGCAACAGGATATCTTCAAAGGAGCAACATTATAACAATATGAAATCATCTACATAACATTCACAAACTTAATGTTTATTGTAGTTCAATTAAGATAGAGACACAGAGCAAGTGAAGTCAGTTGGTGCATAAACACATTGGTATAACATTCTTTGCATCCATCAGTCTTGTATATATGTATGTAGCATTTTAGCAACCGTTGTTTTGATGCAAGGAGTCACACAAGTAGTACACAAACCAAGAGTAGTGTAACTAATGCAGGAGTGAATACTTTTACACAGGATTCTACCAAGGTCAGTAAGTAGTAGGTCAATGTGTAATTCTCCTGACCATCTCAATGATCCAGAATCTTCTTCCTGGATAATGGTTAATGTTCTCTCCCTTAACCTAAACTCCTTACAATCTGGGCTCCCTTCAGTATATCTATGTGGTGCACTTCACCAACACGTCTTCAAACAACATCTTTTTTTAACTGCATCTCTGGCCCTTTACTCACAGATGATTAATCCTAATTTACAACTCTCTCCAGACACTTAACTCATTGATGGTTAACCCTAGTTTACAACCTTGAGAGCTGATGAAGAAAAAAAAAAAAATTGTTGTATGGAGTCCAGCTTAAGTTTTACCATAGTTGAACATTCTTTTACCACAGTCAATATCTTTTGCTGGAACGACCTCATGTGTTAAAGTCAAATAATTATATAAATGTAAGTTATGTCACAGCAAAGCGTGGATTATTAATATTTTGATGATTAGCTTACTGCAGAGCAGATAATAAACCCTACACTGTGTATATGTGTCTGTCATTGGAAGAGGAATGCTAATACATATGACGCCTTCCCCAGTAAAATTCTGATTGATCTATAGTGGAATAAAAAGCTCTTTTCAGTTTTGTAGACAGAATGGTCCGAAAAACTAGACAGTGTCGCAGGATTAGGGTCCAGTAGCTGTGGAGCAGATAGCAAACCAGACAGTTGGAATCACAAAATCTTAGCTGTAGATTAGAGATGAATGGAGCCTGGAGTAACAGTCAGAGAAAAAGAAATGCCACCAATGAGGGTACGGTGTAGATACCAGTTTTCATCATTGGCCTCAACTTGGCTGCAGAAACTAAGCTTTAAAAAGGTCTTAGCTATGTTACTGTTTTATTGTGGCCCTTCTCACTCCATCTTGACCTGTGTTTTTTCTGCAGCTCCCACGCGTTGACCTCAGACGTGAGCATCGTGGAAACAGCTCTTGCTGCTGAATTTTTCCTCTCAGATGGTGTCATCATCACTGGATCAAGGACTGGCTCTGAGGCTGATCCTGGTGAACTCAGAGGTATGACAGAGCAGATTTATAGATTTATTAATGCGGGCATTAATGAAGCGGGCAGTTGTTTTAAGAACCTTCAGACAGCAGACGAGTCCTCAGCTCAGTCTGGTTCTCTGAGCTGCTGCTTCACTACAGAAACTGGGTTTAAGATAGTCCCTTATATAAACCGTGAATCATAGCCAGCCTTTTGCTACCCAGTGAGTTCAATCTACTAACAGGTAGTGTGACTAGCTGGACAAAGCCCTGTCCAGCTGGTCACACTACCTGTTAGTAGATTGAACTCACTGTCAAACTAATAACAAACTAGTAGTACTTTTGGAAAGTGTTAAAGAACCATTGTAGTAGATAGATTTTTGACACTTTATACTGTGAACAAAATCTTGACATCACTGCTTACATTTTTGCTGATATCATTGACCCTCCAATATATTTGATTTTTGCAGCTGTTTCTCATTCAGTGAAAATACCTGTACTGGTTGGTTCTGGTGTTGACTTCAAGAACGTGGATCGGTACCTTGAAGCCAGTGGTATAATAGTAGGTTCTCATTTCAAGAAGGATGGTCACTGGAATAACAAGGTCGACCCCGAACGCGTGAAGAGGTTCATGGAAAAAGTGCACAGAATCCGGAAATAAGATCAGATGAAGGATTCACCCGTCTTTAAATAATAATAATAACAATGTTTTTAATCAGCCTTAGAGCTTTGAACTGGTTCAAGAAAAATGTCAAGTTTCAGTTTTTTTGTAAAAACAAAAAAACAAACTTTCCCGCATTTTTCTTGGAACATAAATGAAACCAGACACATTATCCTTTTTGGGTTTTGTAATAACCCATTATACTTCTTACGTTGTACCTTTAGAACATTGGAGTGATAGTTGCTGGAAATGGTTGTGTTGGAGATCATGTAAACATACAGTATATTTACATATGTGTGTAAAATTACCTGAGTTTTGACTTCTATTGTTTAATAAAACAAAAATAACCAAAATTGTAACTTCTACATTGGTGGTTCTCACTCTGTGTTGTTGTCTTATTCATTGCATGGTTAATAAACCCATTTTTAAATTATAACAAAATGTTTTCTTAACAACAATTATTTATATCATTGATATATTGGTTTTATATCCATGTTTTAAGGGAGTGAATTAATTTAATTAGAAATGTATTTCCACTTGGCTGGAACAAATAATTGGTCTGTAATTTATTCTTGAAGATGAAGTTCACCTCCCGGGCATGTTTAATTTTTTAACCTTGGCACAGGATTGCTGTGGTAGATCTGGTTATAAAATTCCTGATAATCTTAGTCACAATTTATTCATGAGAGGATCGATGGTTATAGCATATAGTTGTCTAAAGATGGGGCATTCCTGTCTAATTTTTCTTTTCATTTTAACCAGTGGAGATCGTTTTCGTCTTTCTCACAGACACAGACAAAGACATCAAAATTTGACGTTACGAAGAGGTTTAATGAACTAATCAATAATTCAATTCAAGTTGCAAACAATATATGAAATGTCAAAAAAATGTCTCAGACAATTTTCAGACAGTCAGGGCTGTACCTAGCAGCCTGCCGATTACTCAGGTCTCAGCACCAGGAGCGATAACTGACTCACTGTCCACAAACATACGTTTTTATACAGCTGTGTCTACATCATAGTCAAGAGGATTCATCTACAGAGTTCTTTGATAAAAGCCCAGAAGACACTTGAGAGACAACCATTTTCTTACCTTGATGAGTTTGAGCTGGTTCAGGACATTTTTCAAGGCCTAAACAGACCACCAGCACACAATTAAAGATGATGAACTACCAAACAGCTATGGTGTCAGTTGGGGCATAAGCACATTGGTATGACATGTTTTGCATACATCAGTCTAGTATATGTCACATAAGTAATCATTCAATCACTTTGATACAAGGAGTCCCACAGGTAGTACACAAACAAACCAAAATTGATGGTTTGTTTGCCAGAAAACACAGTTGCAGTCGAACATGCTTCTCTGTGCTCCCATCATGTCAGTCACCCATTACTATTACCATTAACAATAACAATAACATTATTAATACAACATACAAGTTTAGTGAGTCACCCAGAGCAATTATTATACAGGAACCTAGATCCCTCATATTTTAGGTCCACCCTTAGAGAGCAAGTGGAGTTGTTCAAAATAACCACATAAAAATAAACACTAGGACAGTCTCAGAGCCGAAAACAGATAAGAGGATAAAGTGCGGTTTACTTAATATTCGATCCCTCCGTTCAATAGCACTAATCCTAAACAATTTAATAAGTGATTGTAAATTTGATTTACTCTGTTTGACAGAAACATGGCTTCAGGTAGATGATTACACATATACTGTATAAATGAAGCGACACCCCCCACCGTCACTAATGCCCATACCCCTAGGGGACATGGCAGAGATGGAGGCGTTGCAGCAATATTTAACCCTACAGTTTTGCTCATCCCCCAAACTACATGTAAATATAAATCATTTGAGCATCTTAGCCTATGTCTGTTAGACCATAGCCTTAAGCATGTCAGGTCTGTCTGTTTTCCCTTCCTGCTGTCTTGTCTTTTTTTCTGTCAGATCTGTCTATCTCCACTCCCTGCAGTGTCTGGTCGTCAGTGTCATCACGCTCACCTGTGTCTCTGTCATTAGTCCCATTCGTGTCACCTGGTGCCCTGTGTATATATACCCCTGTCCCTCTCCCTCTTGTTGGTTCATTGTGTTTGCTTGTGTTTGGTCAGGTCATAGTTGTTTCTGTTTCTTCATGCTATGTGTCTCGCTGTTTCTGCTGTGTGTTTGGTCAGGTCATAGAAGAAGTAGAAGAAGAAAATCCTTTGTTTTCCTTGGTATTGATGCCTTTAAGAATAAACATTGGGAGTGTTAACTGGTTAAGTGGAGATTGATTTATCAACAAATGTCATTAAGGTCACACTCCACCCTATCCAAAGTAAACAGCTTTTTCTTTAACCATTCACAGTTCCTCAGTCTCACATATCAGATGTGTATAAGAGACAGCCTCTGGTCCATCCATCATGTTGGAACACCGAATACGGCGAACCAAACTTTCAATCCTCCTCCTGCTGGTAATTATTGTAATGTATATTGTGGAGAGTGGGTGCAAGCAGCCACTTGCCTAATGGCTCAATGGGTTACACAGTGCTCTTTGAATCCAAAGGTCATGAGTTCAAATCCCACAGTTTTACAAGTTTGCGTTGTGTTGTGAAATATATCCCCTCTGACTTTATGCTTATTATACATAATGTAACACATCAATTAACACAACTTTTTTACGCTTTTTATTGTGCACATTTAAGTATAACAAAGATAAGAAAGCTGGCTGAAGCAAATTATATTTTTGCAGTGCACCACCAGATGTCACTGTTCTGTGTTGTTTCAAAGCCCCGAAAGTGTGGTTCATTTTCCGGCACAATCTGACGAACCCCGTGGAAGCTTCATGAGGCTTCAGATGCCCATCCCTATTTACAACCCGTACCAGAAAACACAGAATGACACAACAATACAAATGACAAGAGAGGACAGGAACGGGAAGGCCAGGTGCAGCCACTGAACGGCGCACGCTTCTTTAGATGAAAAACAACTGAAAACGCCAAGGAGGGAGGAGGGTGAAAAAAAAGACAACTGCAAACTAGGTTCCGCAGGGGAGCACAGTGTGGGATTAGATTAAAAATCCCACAGCATTAAGCACAATCAAAACACTGTAACAAGACTCGAACACCTGCACATGTATACGAAGGAAGTGATGGGGGGGTGGTAACTCTCTAGCTAACTATAGGCCCATTTTAAATTTACCTTTTATTTCTAAAATCTTAGAAAAAACTCTTGCTTCCCAATTGTGTGATAATCTGCATAGCAATAATTTGCTTAAAAAATCTGGGTTTAGAACTCACCACAGCACAGAGACTGCACTACTGCGAGCACCAAATTATGTTCTTGTGGCCTCTGATAAAGGACTAGCGTCTATTCTGGATCTTGGCGCAGCGTTTGACACAATTGACTATGAGATCCTGTTACATAGACTGGAAAAAAAAATATCGGGATTAAAGGGTCAGCACTTGCCTGGTTCAAATTCTACTTGTCGAATGATTTCAATTTGTTAGCATTAGTGAGAAATCCTCCATGCCCAGGGGTCCTTGCTAGGCCCAATTCATTTCACTCTGTACATGCTGCCACTACGCCACATCATCAGGAAGCACAGCATAAATTTTCATTGCTCCAAGATTGTCTTAGAGACATTCTGACATGGGTGACCCAGAATCATCTAATGCTAAACACAGAAAAAACTGAGGTCATAGTGTTAGGGCCAAAACATGTAAGAGCACCATTGTCAGACCTAAGTATAACCATAAGTAATACTATCCCAGTCCCCTGTGCTAAAGAAAAGAACTTGGGTGTCCTGTTTGATCAGGATTTATCCTTAGAGGAACAAATCAACCAAACCTGTAGAACAGCCTTCTACCAGCTACGTAACATTAAAACAATTAGAAAAATCACGAACAGACCCCGAAAAGTTAATCCATGCCTTTATAACCTATCAGTATGCCACAATAAATCCCTAAGAACTGGTCCAGAATGCAGCAGCACGCAAGCTGACTAGAAACAGGAGACGGGAACATATAACTCCCGTCTTTGTTTTGAGTCTACTGGTCCCTAAAATCCCTTAAATAAATAAAAGTAGAACAGGTGGTAGAACTTTTAGTTATCAGGCTCCTCTCCTGTGGAACCAGCTCCCACTCTAAGTAAGAGAGACAGATTCTGTCTCCTCTTTTGAAGTGAGACTTAAAACCCACCTCTAGAGTATAGCCTAAACTAGATTATGCACTCCCTGGTTAGAACAGTCTAAAGAGATGCTGCTATAGGCCTTGACTGCTGGGGGACTTTTTCATTTCATCTTGCACATACGAGTATATTGTATAAATACATCTACTAATGCACATGGACACATCGTCAGTGATGTTCCTGGAATCGTTGGGTGTTTCGGGTCTTTCAACATCATACACCCTCCTCCAGGTGACCCAGCCTTGTGTCCAGTTGGCATGCTAGCTACCATGACTTCATGGCGATGCCCAGATATCCCAGAGCGCTGGCATAGGACCGGGCTGCAGGGCATTTTGCCCTCCATTCTGCTTGCTGGGACTCGTTGACCAGTCCCGAATACTTCAAGAGCTTCCTCTCAAAAGCCTCTTCCAGGCGGTCTTCCCACGGGATGCTTAATTCCAGCATTATCACTTGCTTGGTGGTCTCTGATACAAGGACAATGTCAGGACAGAGGGTGGTGGTTGCGATATGACCAGGGAACTTGAGCTGTTTTTCCAGGTCAACTTGCAGCTGCCAGTCTCTCGCAGAAGGCAGGGTGCCTGCTGGTGTTCTTTTAGCCGGGGCCGCCTGCTCCCCAGCCCTGACAAAGCCAATGTGGTTCTTGGCAGGGCGGAATTGCTAAGCCCCAAGTATGCAGGTTTGATGGACTGGGCAGTACATCGTACAATGCCTGGACAAGAAATTTAATGCGATGAGGCTCAGCTTTCCAGATGTCAGTCCAGGTAACTTTCCTCTCAAGCGTATTTTCCCATCTTGTCCAGGCTCCCTGCTGTCTGATGCTCACCGCCTTGCAAGATCGCGCTTCCTCCCCAGCCGCTCTCACCTCCTCTTGGACCAGGCGCCTCCTCTCCTTCCCCCTGGTGTTCATTGGTGGGGTTGGGAAGGAACCTAGGCCAGCTCAGCCCCATGTGACGACTCCCACCAGAGTCTTATGGCGCAGCCTCACTTCAACTGTTTGTACGGCCTTGTCTGCCTTCCACTTTCTGCCCATCCTTACCTGAATTCCAGCATTAGCCACCTTCGGATCGCTAGAATCCCTGTACAGCACCACCTCCAAGGACTTGAAGGGCAGCTGCAGTTTGTTGTTGCGCCCATAGAGAGCAATGCTGCTAAGGCTCTTTGGTAACCCCAGCCATCTCCAGAGGCGGCTACTGACTTTCCTCTCCAGGGTTTCTACTGTGGAGAGTGGGACGGCATAGATGAGAAGCGGCCACAAGATCCTGGGGAGGATGCCGTGCTGGTAGACCCAAGCCTTGAACTTTCCAGGTAGACCAGACTTGTCCACAGACTTCAACCAGACATTCAACTCACCACAAGCTGTCTGGATGGATGCTGCATCTTTGAGAGAGCTGTCAAACATCTTGCCCAGACTCTTGACTGGCCTCTCTGAGATTGTAGGGATGGCTGCACCTGCGATGTTGAAGCGGAACTTGTCTTCTACCTTCCCTTTCTTGAGCACCATCGACCGAGATTTGGCTGGTTTGAAGCTCATTTGGGCCCACACCATCATCTTCTCCAGCCCCTTCAGAATCCGACATCCAGGAACTGATTCTGTGGTGACTGTTAGGTCATCCATAAATGCCCTTATTACAATGACTTCGCTATCCTATTCTTCTACCCTGTTCTATAATCACACTACCACCATGTACTCACCTAGGTAACTGGTCCCACTCTTTTACAGTTCTGCTGCCACCGATGCACGGGAGCACAGAAGCAAGCACTCGGTCATCTACAAGACGAAGACCAACTAGAACTTGAACTTTCTTTTCATTGGTTTCTATTGAAATTGTACAGTGCATGTTCTGAGTAACATCCATTGCACCTCTGTCCGTCCAGGGAGTGAATCTGTCCGAGCCTGTGGTTTTCACTTGGCACATGCCTCGTCCATCCTCCCATTAGTACAGTGAAGTAGCCCTGTGCCCCATGCCGGAAAACACTCCTAAAACATAATGTTACCACCTGCATGCTTGACAGTGGGGATGATGTTCTTGGGGTCATTAGCAGCATGTCTCTCCCTCCAGACACGATGGGTCGAATTGCTGCCAAAGAGCTCAATTTTGATCTCATCTGACCATAACACCGTCTCCCAGTCACTCTCCAAGTCATTTATATGTTCCTTGGCAAAGTTCAGGCAGGCCTGCACATGTGCTTTCTTTACCAGGGGTACTTTGCGAGCACTGCAAGATGTTAGACCATTGCAGTGTAATGGTCTAACATCCCCCCCTTCACTCCACTGTCCAGATAAAATGAGCCAATTGGAACTCAATGATTGAGAAGTTGAAACTGAGACCAGGGTTTCAGTGCAACAATCTGTGAGAGTATAGGTACCCACTTTGTGTCAAAAAGTGATTTATTGCTTTGTCCTCTGGCAACCCCATTAATCTCTCACTGATTTATGACATAAACTATTAGAAAAGCATTAAGGACTTGTGCATGCATTTGTTTCCAGTAGACTGGACTACTGCAATGCACTTTTTCTGGCCTACCAAAAAGGTTTATATCAAAATTGCAGCTTATTCAAAATTCAGCTGCCAGAATATTAACAAGGTCAAAAAAAAAGGGAGAACATCACCCCTATATTAACAGAGCTCCACTGGCTGCCAGTTTATCACATAATTGATTTGAAAATCCTGCTACTAGTTAAAGCATTAAATTGTCTTGGACCCTCCCATATATCTGACACACTGTCTCTTTATACTCCTGCCCGAGTCTTCAGCCAGCAGATCTGCTGCAGCCCACCTACTAGTAGTTCCGGACACTCCACCGAAGAGGATGGGGGAAGCTGCCCTCTTGCACTATGCACCCAGAAGATGAAATGCGTTACCACAGGACATCAGAGAGACCTCCTCTGTTGACAGCTTCAAGAAAAAAAACTCGCCTCTATAACATTGCTTATGCCTTTCTCCACTAGCTCTGGCAGAGCCCATGGTGGCTGTTGCCTGAGGTTTCTTCCTTCAGGGGAGTTTTTCCTCACCCCTGTTGCCCCCAAGGGACATCCATGGGCTATGGCTTTACTAACACATTTTGACTTTTCTCTATAAATGCTGTAGTTGTTTTCTGTAAATGTTCTCTGTTCAAGTACATTGAGCAACATGTTAGACAAAAGAGGGGATCCTCACCCAGGATGGGCAGGCGGGCAAAACACAGATATAGCAAAACATAACACATAAACATAGCAAAAACACTGACACAGAAAGCTCATAGTAATAAAAAACAGACATTCACAATACTGTATGTATTAATTGTATGTATTAATCTCTTCTGGCTCTCAAAGAAGGTGGACGCTTTTTCCTTTGCTCTCTCCCTGCCCTTATCTGCCCTGCTACTGCTCTATGTCTTGTAGCGTCTTTGTCTATCTATTTTGGAGCCTCTCTCTGCACTGATCTCTGAACACCAAAATGATGGATCTGGTCAGCTGGTCTCTCAACGCAATTGACAAATTTTTTCCTCAACTATGACAATGGGAAAAGGGGATCCCGCCTGCCCTGACGGAACGTTCCCTGGCGGCTACACGTTGGACTCCTGGGAGAAGTGGAGGATCGTGTGCCTGTCTGCGATTTCCGTGGAGGATGTCGAAGATGTATACCTATTTCGGATTAATGATGATAGGTTTTCTGCTGATGGGCCTGGTCAGTTTCCTCAATCATCGATGGACAAGAAAGGAAAGGGTGAAGCAGCAATTGGAGTTCAACAAGCTTCTGGCCCTGAATGAAGGAATGTGCAGGGCTATCAACACTCTGATACAGGTGATGGGTGAGCTCAACCGTAAACTGGATGCGGTTCCAGAGCACTTTCGCGTGGTGGGTACCAACTTGGAGAAGTTGTCAGCTCGGCTGAATCTGGCCACCGAATTCGGACATATTGAAGCAAGCCACCGAGAGACTCAAAGACTCAAGGGCAGACAGAAAAATTCCAGAGTCGCCCTGTCCCAAAACAATCTACTATCTTCATTGACTCCCAGACATAAGCGGCCTTCAAGGACGCTCATTCTCCACTCTCCTGGATGTTTCTGCAGACAAGAATGCTCACCCCAACACCCTCTGTTGCGGCCTGATCATGATGGTCGAGGACAGTGCGGTTTGCAGCAGCCCTCCCATCCGTGATTGTGCTGTGACCTTCCTCCCCCACACCCCTTCCCTCATCCACATGTGCAGGTGTTCAAGTCTTGTTACAGTGTTTTGATTGTGCTTAATGTTGAGGGTTTTTTTTATCTAATCCCACACTGTGCTCCCCCCGCGGAACCTAGTTTGGAGTTGTTTTTTTTCCCCTCCTCCCTCCTTGGCGTTTTCAGTTGTTTTTCATCTAAAGAAGCGTGCGCCGCTCAGTGGCCCTTGTCATTTGTACTGTTGTGTCATTCTGTGTTCTCTGGTACGGGTTGTAACCGAACGTAAATTTCCCCATGTGGGATAAATAAAGGATTTTCTTCTTCTTCTTCTTCTAATGCATGCAGTATTGTTTACCATGGTACACAAAAGCTAATGAAAATATACTTCACATAGGGATGGAGGAAAACACTGGTTTAGAAGGGCAGAAGTGTAATGGCACCTCCCTAGCCTTGCCCGTGTTTGTTAAAGGCAAAGCCAAAGAGGTGGGTCTTCAGTATGCTTTTAAAAACCGGGACAAACTCCGCACACACACACCATCATCAGCAATGTCACTGATCTTCAATCTTAGTGAATGAAAGAAACCCAGCCAAATCTATGATGCGAGTCAACAAAAAGATTTCCATACCGGAACGGACGGGGCCCGGGTTAACAACGACCGCCAACAGTGCAGTTAACCTACAGGGTACTGTTGGAAATTGGACTACCGGAGAGAAGAAGATTGGATGTGTTGTGTGTGCAAGAGACCAGGTGGAAGGGCAGCAGGACCAGAAATATTGGGGAAGACTTTAAGTTATTCTACCATGGATCAGATGGGAAGATAAATGGAGTAGGGGTGATCATGCCAAAAAGAGAAGAAGTGAATGAAATAAAATAATTATAAGTAGAAAAGTAGAAATAATAAAATTGTGTACGAGTAGTAGCAGTCTCCAGCCTCAACAAATGCAGGTGCAGCAGTGCAGCAACAGCAGCAGGATTACTAACCTCTGCCGGTGCTGCGACGGGGGCAGCAGTAACTTTAACTTCTGAGCAGACAGTCAGAAGAACAAAGTCAACAGTAAGTGGAAAATGCACTATACGAAAGCAAAGAAAAGCATTAGGACAAACTATTTTTTCTTACAAGATCACTGAATGGAACAAACTTCCAGTTGAGTTAAAAAGGTGCCAAGATCTTAAAAAATGTAACCTATTAGTACAAAACCACTTCCTCAGAACTCAATCCTGTCAGCATTAAAATAGAAATAACAAAACCAACTACACTTAAACTTTTTATCACGTAACATTACTTTTATTTTATTTTTTATTTATTTAATTGAACTAATGAAATGAACTAACAAAATGTATTCAGCACTGTCTGTATTTACTATTCTGTTGATCTCTTGTATTAATGTTCTTTCTTATTGCATGTTATGTGTTTGCCTGTTTGTCTCAGGGATTGCAGATGGAAATTAGTTCTAAGAGCTAGACTCTGGTCCAAAGCATCTTTTCTTTGAATAATGTTTTTGTACACTGTCCCTGTCAAATAAATAAATATAACTAATCACCCGCAGAGATGCTTTCAACAATGTGGAGATTAGACGAGTCTTTAATATTCCTCCTCCGGGTGAAGCTCCCGACCTCACTCATGATTATCTGGACTTTGTACAAAATTTTACTGATTTAGCTGAAAATCTGGAACCCGAGACCAGTTACATTGACATTGTCTTGTGATTTTAAAACTTTTGCTGATCAAATGGCACGTAACAATTCTGGTGTGCACAAAATCACTGGAAGGCGAAGTGTGGTCTGCCTATGGCGTAGACTGCATCAAGACTTTTTTAAAGAGGTATAAAAAAACTAAAAATCACAGAGACCACATTCATAGCCCACAACACTAAAGGTTTTGACAGCCACCACATCGTCATGCACCTGTTGGGGGAGGGAATGACGCCCTTGCTCATTATAGAGGAGTCAGACTTGTGTCTTCCTATTATTGACACTCTTCTATCACAACCCCAGTGCTATGTCGGCGGTGTTAGGGTTCGAGGACCATGCAAAAGGGCCTTTTCCCCACAAATGGATCGTTTAAAGTACACGGGTCCCTACCCACCCCCCCAGACTACCGTGTGGAGCACATGTCACTCGTCGAAGGGAGAAATTTGACAGGTGGTATAATATGGTCTCCTCCCAGGGCTCATTTAACTAAAAATTCCGTGTACTACTGTCAAAACGACATTGATATTCTAAGGGTGGGTTGTCTAAAGATCAGTTAGAGATCAGTTTATCACTGAAACCAGAGTAGATCCATTTAGCTGCATCACCATTGCCTCTGCATGCATGAAAATGTGTCTCATCAATTTTCTCCCCAAAAACACTTCAGCCATTCCCTCCCCTGACAACTACAGGCGTTTGTCCAATCTGTTTCGAGTGTGTCCATCCAGTGTTTGGGGTGGGAAGCTCACTCTTCCGGTTCCGGGTCGCTGCTCTTGTGGTCGACCGGTCTGAGTCCGGAGCGGCTTTTTTACTTTCTTTTCTTGTTTTTCCTTTTTTCAACCCACTATTTCTATTCCTTCCGAGCCCTACAGACTCAGGAACCCTACACGAGTCTTCTTCTTGTCTCCCCAACTTTACTTCCCACTCTCACGCTCCCTCTTTCATTCATTCAACCATTGTTAGCCACTAGCTAGCTAACCGCTAACAACAACAACAATGGTACGCACGCCCACGCCGACTGCTAGGATTACATACTCACGTGGGCTCCTGCTGCGTCTATGCTGTGGTCCAGTCCCCGACACGCTTCCCTTGGGGATACGTAACAGCGGTAACGGGCACGTCGCCGCTGACCGTACGAGCATCAAGAGGACTAGACGGGGCAAGAAGAAGGGAGGACTCCGAGCCAGACTAAAGCGTGAGAACTGTAAACAGCGGGCACTGCCAGCCATCATCCTCGCCAACGTCCGCTCGCTTCGCAACAAAACGGACGAGCTCCAGGCAAGCGTGAACCATCTCCACGAGTACAGACGCGCATCTATTCTGGCGTTCACTGAGACCTGGCTCAGCAAGGACGACGACAACGCCGCCATGCACATCGATGGATTCGGGACTCCCATCAGGCTGGACCGAGACTGCCACGTCACAGGTAAACAACATGGTGGTGGTGTATGTTTATACTTCAATCCCAGTTGTGGTGAGAGCCCTCAAGAGAACCAAGATCAGCAGTGCGCCAGGAGCCGACAACATCAACGGACGTGTCCTCAGGTACCTGTCTCTTATACACATCTAGATGTGTATAAGAGACAGCGTCAGAAGCACTCTGGACAAATTGGAACAGTTATCCCCTGACTCTCCTAAATTTATCCTGGGTGACTTCAACCACTGTAACCCAGAGAAAGCCCTCAAAGGCTTCAACCAATATATAACACGCACCACCCGCCTGGGGAAGACACTAGATAAATGCTACGGCTCCATAGCGGATGCATACAAGCCTGCCACCCTTCCCCCACTCGGCTCCGCGGACCATCACACCATTCTGCTCCTTCCTGCCTACAGCCCAGTCGTCAGGAGAATGAAGAAGGTGACCAGAAACATTAAGCAGTGGACACAGGAGGGCATCATGCCCCTCCAAGGGTGCCTCGAGTCCACTGACTGGAGCAACCTCCTCTCGCCCTCTGACGACATCGATGCCCAGGTGGAAGTGGTATCCTCCTACATCAACTTCTGCGAAGAAAACACCATTCCCTCCAAGACGGTCACCCTCTTTCCCAACAACAAACCCTGGGTCACAAAGGAACTGAAAGCAGTTATCAACAGGAAAAAACGCACCTTCTCCTCAGGGACCGAGGCTGAAAAAAAGGAGATAAATAAGGAGGTCAAGAGAGCTATCAAGTCTGCCAAACTGAAATATAAAAGCAAGGTGGAGGAGAAATTCACCCAGGAGTGATTCAAGAACTCTACTTGTCCGTGTTTGTTCCTTATTCTCCACATGATCAGCGAGTCGTCTGTCCATCTGAGATGTTTCTGTTTCAGAAGATGTGTATAAGAACTGACAACACCACCCAGCTTGCCAACATCAAGTCCCTTCTCCAGTCAGAGGACCCTCCTATCACCTTCCAAACCAGGGATGTGGTGAGAGCCCTCAAGAGAACCAATATCAGCAGTGCGCCAGGAGCCGACAACATCAACGGACGTGTCCTCAGGTACTGCGCAGACCAGCTGGGGTGCGTTTTTCAGCACCTGTTCCAATCCTCCATGACTGCCGCTACTGTCCCTAAGCTGTGGAAACACTCCACCATAATCCCCATCCCCAAGAACATCAACCCAAAGTCTCTAAACGACCTCCGCCCTGTTGCTCTCACCTCCCATGTGATGAAGGCCATGGAAAGGATAATCAAACAACACATTCTCTCCCTGACCAGTTCACGCCTCGACCCCCTCCAATTTGCTTACCAGACAGGCAGAGGTGTCAACGACGCCAAAGCCTTTATCATTAACACCATCCACAAACACTTAGAGCTCCCCAACACTCTGGCCAGGCTTCTGTTTGCAGACTTCTCCTCTGCCTTCAACACCATGGAGCCACACATCCTGGCAGAGAGGCTCCAGCAGAACTTCTCCCTGGACAACCACCTCATCCTCTGGATCCTGGACTACCTCACCCACAGAACACAGAGAGTCCGGATCAACAACAACCTGTCTGACCTCCTCACCACCTCCACAGGCTCCCCGCAGGGATGCGTGCTCTCACCACTGCTCTTCATCCTCTACACGGATGAGTGCAGGACATCTCACCCCAACTGCCACCTGGTGAAATTTGCTGATGACACTGTCCTGGTGTCTCTGCTCTCTGGCTCCAACCAACACCACGGACCTGCTCTTCAGCAATTCGTTGAGTGGTGCAACATCTCCAGGCTGGAACTTAACGTGAGTAAGACCAAGGACATGTTGGTTACCTTCTCCAGAACACAGAAAGAGCTGGCTTCTTCTGTTCCCACCTTCACCCTCATCCAGGGGACCCCGGTGGAAATTGTATCAGAGTACAAGTACCTGGGGACAATTCCGGACAACAACCTGAGGTTCTCCTCCAACACAGAGGTGATCTTGAAAAAGTGCCACCAGAGGATGTACCTGTTAAGGAAACTTAACTCCTTCTCTGTCAGCAGCAAGATCCTCCTGACCTTCTACCTCACATTTATAGAGTCTGTCCTGTCCTTTTCACTGGCCTGCTGGTTCCACTCCCTTAACCTGCAGGAGAAAAATCGCCTACACAGCATTGGCAGGGTGTGCTCAAAAATCATCGGACTGCCCACCCGCCCCCTGACCACAGTGTATCAGCAGCAGGTTCGTGGTCTGGCTGGCCAGATCACAAATGATCCCTCACACGCCCTCTTCCCCGAATTTGAGTGGCTGCCCTCTGGACGCAGGTTACGGTGCCCGGCCTGCAGAACGGTGAGGAGGAGATCCACCTTTGTCCCCCAGGCTGTTCTCCTCCTCAACTCCCAAAACTCTGTACCCATCTGCTCCACATCCCTACTTACACACAC
>JAFBJS010001425.1:68597-82614 GCA_016785265.1 Paraplagusia blochii | reverse complement strand
AGCTGCTATACATCCCACTTCCCATGTTAATCGATAGATGTGCAATAATGTAATAATAGTGCAATAATGTATATAATAGTCAACCTTTCAATGCAATCTGTGTATATTCCATCTGTTTTTCTTGTCCTTCTCCTGACATATGTGCAATCACCAGTTATCATAATAGTATTTGTATAATATGCTGTATAAATATATAATTAAATTATGTAAATATTCTCTGTTCATAACATTATAGTGACATTATAGTGATTCACCTTGTACTTATCCCCAGTTGAGCGCATCCCTCTCGCTTGTTTCTTTTGTACATTGTTTTTTATTTTATTTTTTTTTTTTATTTCTCTATTTTACTTTACTCCTTCCCTCTTGCACTGAAAAAGCCACTCCGTGCACTCACTCTCAATTGCCCCACGGGGATAAATAAAGTTTCTGAATCTGAATCTGAATGAATCTGAATCTCTTGTTGGGTCTGAATTCAGCATGCTCTGAAAATGGGAGGAGAAAAAAATAGGTCATTTCTTTGTTGATGGTTATGCTGAGAAAGATGGTATAAAATGGATTTGAAAGTTTCTGGGGTGTTTTTTTTTCACGGATGTTCTCGTGTTACAGGCCTATCGAAAACTGTCCTCAGACATGCATTCCCTACGGTCACATGCACGCCTCTACCGAGGTGAGATTGCATGAGTTGAGGAACGTTTACGGCGACAGCACCATCGTGGTGAGGAAGCACGAATAGCGTGAGATGAAATATTGAAACACTAAGGTAAAAAGTTTTTTGCAGAGTTACGCTGCTCCGGAACCGCTAAACCCTCGCTCTGCTCTTTACAGGTGACAGACTTCCGCTTTGAGGATGCGTTACAGCTCCCTTCCTGGAGAAACTACGTTGACGTCACATCGTTGTTCCTGTACGTCAACTGTGCCTATTCTCTGCACCGTCCTTGAATCATCCGTGAGAATTTTGAGGTCCCTTCTCGTTATTTTGGGCTGATTAGAGCTGTGGTGCATCCGCCCCTAGGTCTCTATTTACCCGTGTTGCCTCACAAAACATCTTTAGGTAAATTGGTCTTTGCTCTCTGTCGCACCTCGCAGAAATTAACAAAACGGTTCATGCCAACACGACGAGGAGGCCGGGCCTCACACAGGGGTCTGGGTCATCGTGGAGTTTAACGCTCTAGAGCTGGTTTATAGGGTGGAAAAAAATCACAGAGGTGTGGCACTTTGAGCAGAGTAGGGAGGTACTTTTTACAGGTTACATTCACACTTTTCACTTCTCAAAGGCAAACAGGAAGCCCCAGGTTACGCTGCCCATGCCGCTGACGACAAAGAAGAGAAACGGAAATATGTCCTTGAGTACGAGAGGCATCAAGGCATAAAGCTAGATCTTTCCAAAATTGAGGTAAATCAGGTCAAGAGACAGGTGTCCAAACACAGGTGTCTCAACAGCTTCTGGGTTAAGTTTGCACAGAGAACCAACCAGGTGCAGACCGCATTCATCAGAAGGCCAGAGGAGTTTTTCAACGACGTTTTTTCAGGTCAGCATGAGCTCAAGCACGTCTTTTTCACAGACAAAGATAAACAAGGAAGATGAAATGGGCAACGTGGCTCTTGGTCAGAGGACTTATAACGAGAGCTGCGTCGTTCCTCCGGGTATTTTTAACAATATACATATATTTTCAACAGTATACCAATACAGACTCTCTGATATACGTGGTGAGGGATGGAGATAGTCTTCTCGAACTCTGCCATTACCTGGGGGATTTAACAGACTAATTGGGGGGGTGACACCATTCAAAAATTTGTCTCTGCCGGTCCCAAGAGCTACACCTACCAACCAAGACCAAGAAGAAGGTTTTGATTAAAATAAAGGGCATAACCCTCGGGATGGTTCGCAGGACATCTTAGACGAAGATTTAAAAAGTCATATACCAGACGATCATTTTGAAGCACATGGTTTTTAAAATTAAACTTCTGAAATTATACTTTAATTTTACAACTATTCTACGCAATACTGCGCAACAACCACATTCAGTAAGATTTACTCAAAAAGTTTCTAAACGTTTTCAAGATTGAGAGTGGAACGTCAGAGAACCCAGCCACTAGGGAGCACAAGCCAGTGTTTTTTAGTGCCGGTCCCAAGCCTGGATAAATGGTCAGGGCATCCGGCGTAAAAACATTTTGCCAAATCTATGATGCGAGTCAAAAAGATTTCCATACTGGATTGGTATTAGCAACGACCACCAACAGTGCAGTTAACCTACAGGGTACTGTTGGAAATTGGACTACTGTTGGTCAAAGACAAAGGAGGAGATTGATTAAGACAAAGGGGGAAAAAAAAGGAAGGTTAGAAGTGTTGGTCTGAAAGTGGGAACCCTGATTGTAGGTATAATGACAGGGAAAGGTAGGGAGCTAGGTGACATGATGGAGAGTGGATGTGTTGTGTGTACAGGAGACCAGGTGGAAGGGCAGCAGGGCTAGAAATATTGGGGGAGGGTTTAAGTTATTCTACCATGGATTAGATGGAAAGAGAAATGGAGTTGGGGTGATCATCGGGGAAAAGTATGCAAGTAATGTGGTGGATGTGGAACGAGTGTCAGACAGGTTGATGTGTGTGAAGGTAGAAAAAGAAGGAGTGATGTTGAATGTTGTCAGTGGTTATGCTCCACAGGTAGGCTGTGAGTTAGCAGAAAAGGAGAAGTTTTGGAATGAGCTGGATTTGGTTGTGGAGAGTATCCCCAGGGGAGAGAGAGTGGTGATTGGAGCAGACTTCAATGGCGATTTAGGAGAAGGAAACAGAGGGGATGAGGACGCGATGGCCGCTTTGGAGTTAGAGATAGAAATTTGGAAGGACAGGCAGTGGTGGATTTTGCTAAAAGAATGGAAATGGCTGTGGTGAACACCAGGTGACATACAAGAGTGGAGGCAGGTCCACTCAGGTAGATTACATTCTCTGTAGAAGAGGTAATCCCCGAGAGATAAGTGACAGTAAGGTGGTGGCAGGTGAGAGTGTAGCCTAACAACACAGGATGGTGGTGTGCAAGCTCAAGTGGTGGAAGTTAAGGAAAGAGGAATGTTGTGATGACTTTGGAAAATAAGTCAGAACAGTGTTGGGCTTGGGTGGGGAATTCCCAGATGATTGGGAGACCACTGCTAGAGTCATTAGGGAGACAGCTATGAAGGTGCTAGGTGTTTCCTCTGGACAGAGAAAAGAGGACAAAGAGACCTGGTGGTGGAATGATGAAGTCCAGGAGAGTG
Organism: Paraplagusia blochii; assembly: GCA_016785265.1. Lineage (NCBI taxonomy): Eukaryota > Metazoa > Chordata > Actinopteri > Pleuronectiformes > Cynoglossidae > Paraplagusia > Paraplagusia blochii. Next base: position 79,365 of record JAFBJS010001425.1, on the reverse strand, counting down.
TCCAGAGGAAGAGACTAGCAAAGAAGAGATGGGATAATGACAGAACAGAGGAGAATTGTACAGAGGGCAAGGGAGGTGAAGAGGGAAGTGGCCAAGGCCAAACAAAAGGCATACAAGAAGTTGTACGAGAGGTTAGACATGAAGGAAGGAGAAAAAGAGTTATACAGATTGGCAGGGCAGAGAAACCAATCTGGGAAGGATGTGCAGCAGATGAGATTATTAAGGACAGAGATGGAAATGTCATCACCTGTGAGGAACGTGTGTTGGGACGATGGAGGGAGTACTTTGAGGAGTTGTTAAATGAGGAAAATGATAGGGAGCGTAGGAATGAGGAGCCAGCTCCCAACAGGGAGAAGGTCAATCGGATTAGAAAGGATGAAGTTAGAAAAGCTCTGAAAAGGATGAAGAGTGGAAAGGCAGTCGGTCCCGATGACATACCAGTGGAGGTATGGAAGTGCTCGGGGGAAGAAGTGGTAAATTTTCTCACTCGGCTCTTCAATAGAATTTTGGAGACCAACAAGATGCCTGATGAGTGGAGGAAAAGTGTTCTTGTACCAATTTACAAGAAGGGTGATGTGCAGAGCTGTAGCAATAACAGAGGGATAAAGTTGATGAGCCATACCATGAAGATTTGGGAAAGAGTAGTTGAGGAAAGAGGTAGAGATTTGCGAACAACAGTATGGTTTTATGCCGAGAAAGAGTACCACAGATGCAATATTTGCTTTGAGGATGTTGATGGAGAAGTACAGAGAGGGTCAGAAGAAGGAGCTTCATTGTGTTTCTGTGGATTTAGAAAAGGCCTCTGACCGGGTTCCAAGGGAGGAACTACTTTTTTTTGTCTGAGGAAGTCAGGAGTGGGAGAGAAGTATGTTAGGTTGGTGCAGGATATGTATGAGAACAGCACAACGATGGTGAGGTGTGCTGTTGGAAGGACAAAGGACTTTTAGGTGGAGGTGGGACTTCATCAAGGATTTGCCCTGAGCCCCTTTTTGTTTGCTCTGGTGATGGACAGATTGACAGATGAGGTCAGACAGGAGTCTCCACGGACAATGATGTTTGCAGATGACATTGTGATCTGCAGTGAGAGCAGGCAACGGCTAGAAGAGAACCTAGAGAGGTGGAGGTTTGCACCGGAGAGAAGAGGAATGAAGGTCAGTCGTAGCAAGACTGAGTACGTGTGTGTAAATGAAAAGGAGAAGAGTGGAGTGGTAAGGTTACAAGGGGCAGAGGTGGATAAGGTGGAGGAGTTCAAATACTTGGGCTCAACTGTTCAGAGCAGTGGAGACTGTGGAAGAGAGGTGAAGAATAGAACACAGGCAGGATGGAACAACTGGAGAAAGGTCTCAGGAGTGATCTGTGATAGAAAGGTGTCAGCTAAGTGAAGGGAAAGGTTTACAGGACAGTGGTGAGACCAGCCATGATATATGGACTAGAGACATTAGGGATAGGTAGAAGACAAGAGGGAGGGCTGGAGGTGGCAGAGTTAAAGATGCTGAGATTCTCTTTGGGGGTGACAAGGATGGACAGGATCAGGAACGAGGTGATCAGGGGGACAACACAGACAGGAAGGTTTGGAGAAAAAGCTAGAGAAGCCAGATTAAGTTGGTTTGGACATGTTCAGAGGAGGGACAGTGGTTCTATTGGGAGAAGAATGCTAGACATGGAGCTACCAGGTAAGAGACGAAGAGGAGGGCCAAAGAGGAGATTTATGGATGCAGTGAGGGAGGACATGGAGTTGGAGTTGAGGATGCGCAGGACAGGGTGAGACGGAAATTATTGACTTGCTGTGGCAACCCCTGAAAAATGGGAACGTCAGAGACTTTGCCGACATCGCTGATGAGAAAGGTGCGTGTGTGTGCGTGCATCTGAGTTGATAAAAATGAACAGACAGAGGATACGCAGCTGTGTATGTAAATCCGCATCTCCCTACCTACGCGTAAGCGTAAGTGGGGGTGCGTGTGCACTGTTGGACCAGACAATGATGCTTGATCAGTTATGAATATTTATTACTTGTAGACACCAATACAATACAGAGGTCACCGAGCTGTGTATCTATTTACGGATCTCCCTACCTACGCCTAAGTGTGGGAACATGAATTGTGGGAACAGGGGCTGTTGCTTGATCAGATACAGACAATTATTGTTTACAAACACCATAAAACTCACTAAAACAAAGCCTCTCTCCCCAGGTGACAGAGATAAACTTTCAGGTGACCTTCCTGTCACCTTTATGACCACACAAGCTTTGTTTGTTTATTTTATTAACCCCCCCATAAAACTGATAATCATTAACTAATTAGGATCATTAATCAAAGACTTTTGACAGAAAGTGGGTACCTATACTCTCTCTCATCACAGCAACAGAGTCTGCCATCAAGATCAACAGACTGTCCAACACAGAACCAGAGGAACTCTGGTTAAAGGTAACAGCTACTCTGGCTAGTGCCAAAACACCACCCGGATATCACCATCTTACCGGCCGACAAAGGAAGATGTACAGTCATCCTCAACACGGCAGATTACCATGGTAAGATAAATACTCTTCGTAATGGTGGTAACACATATGAGACCCTGAAATGGGAACCCACCAGTGGCTACAACCTTAAAAACACCACTGTATTACCCAGAACCAGTATTTCAAAATACTGTATATCCCGGTGACTCCATTCCATTCATTTGCATCTATGGACATCCTAAAGTACATAAGATGGGGTCACATATAACATAGCCAAAATACCTGTCCAATATTTTGTCCCCTCTGGTTGGTAACACTCCACATCATGTTAGAAACTCACTAGATTTTGCTGAAAAGGTTAGAGGACTGAAACTGGAACCAGATGAAATGATGGTTTCTTTTGATGTCACTTCACTTTTCAATTGCATTCCTACAACCGATGCAGTTAAAATGACAAGAAAGCACCTACTAGCGAGAAAACCGAAGTCCTCCTTGTAGGCACCAAACCCACACTCTCCAAAACCAATAATATCTCCTTTTCTATAGACGGTTCCCCAGTCTCCCCATTCCCTCAAGTTAAGAGCCTGGGTGTCATCCTTGATAGTACCCTCTCATTCCACTCTCATATAAATAACACCACACATTCTGCCTACTTCCACCTCTGCAACATAAACCGCCTGGGCCCCTCACTCATCTCCCACTCCACCTCAATTCTTGTTCATAGTCTCGTCACCTCCCGACTTGACTACTGTAACTCTCTCCTCTTTGGTCTCCCTCAGAAATCCCTCCATAAACTCCAACTGGTCCAGAAATCTGCTGCACGCATCATAACCAAAACCCCGTCGTTCCATCATATCACCCCTGTACTAAAACATCTCCACTGGCTTCCCATAAATCTAAGAATCAACTTCAAAATTCTCCTCCTCACTTTTTCAGCATCATCAGGAAGCATAATATAAATTTTCACTGCTATGCAGATGACCCAAACCCCTTACTTAAGATCCAAGACTGTCTTAGTGACATTCTGGCGTGGATGACCCAGAATTTTCTGATGCTTAACACAGAAAAAACTGAGGTCATGTTTTTAGGGCCAAAACATATAAGAGCACCATTGTCAAAATTAAATATAACTATAGGTAATACTACCCCAGACCCCTGCAGTATAGTAAGGAACCTGGGCGTCCTGTTTGATCAGGATCTATCCTTAGAAGAACAGATTAGTCAAACCTGTAGGGTAGCCTTCTACCACCTTTGTAACATTAAATCAATAAGAAAAACCTTGTCAAGACCAGACTCCGAAAAATTAATCCATGCCTTCATAACCTCTAGGCTGGATTATTGTAACTCCCTATTATCAGGATCCTTGGCTCCTCCGACCATCTCTCTGTTATGCTAATCCCAGCATACCAGCCTGTGCTCATCAGGGAAAAGCCTGTTGTGAAAACGATTAGAGTATGGCCGGAGGGCTGTCTCTTATACACATCTAGATGTGTATAAGAGACAGGTTTATAGCGGTGCTGCCTAGACTGCTGGGGGGCATTTTTCATTTTTTAATTTTCCTTTTCTTTTGGTACTCATTCTTTTTTCATCTTGCACTTAAGATGAGTGCATTGACTTTACAGTCCTATCTGTTTCCTTCCTGTCCTATAGTATATATAATATAATCATATGTAAATGTATAAACACGCAACCATTATATTTTCACTTAGGTAACTGGTCCCGATCTCCAACAGGATTTGATACCGCTGTATGATTGGGACGACGATCACCTAGAAGACAAACAAAGGATATGGACTGAACTTCCNNNNTTCTGGGAACTAGATGTGTATAAGAGACAGATTGTACACTGTATGCTCTGGTATCATCCATTGCACGTCTGCCCGTCCAGGGAGTGGAGCCGTCACCTGTGCTTCTCCCTAAGGTTTCTACCTTTCTTTTTCCCTGAAAAAAAGGGGTTTTTGTTCTGGTAGTTTTTCCTTGCCCTGGTTGACGGTCTAAGGACAGAGGATGTCACCAACCCTGTGAAGCCCCATGTAACAAACTGTGTTTGTAAATGTGGGCTATATAAATAAAGAATGATTGATTGATTGATTTTAAGGCCATCCACTCTCTCGCCCCCCCCTTATCTGTCCAGTATTCTCTCCATCTCTACTCCTGCTCGCTCCCTCCGTTCCTCCTCCTCCATCCTCCTAACTGTTCCCTCTGCCCGCCTCATTACTATGGGGAGTAGAGCTTTCAGCCGCCCACCTCTGGAATGCTCTCCATCCAGACTCAAAACCCATCTGTTTCGCCTCGCTTTTCCTTAGAAATCACACTTCTGCCTCTGAAAAATCCAGTCTATTCCAAGCCCACCAACACTCTTAGTAAACAAAGATGGCGGAGCCCTGTGCGACTGTGGCTTCTTGGGCTCCCCACAACATAGCCAATACCCAGCTTATTTCGCCACTTGGTACTATTCTTTCGACACAAAACAGAGTGTAACCACTCCTCACCTTAATATTTGTGCAAATTTACGGACTTAGAGACCCAGATGCGAAACTCCATACATAGCCTTGATCTCCAAGCCGGTCTGACCGAGAGGCCAACTAAGCAGCGGTGTCTCCTACCAGCACAGGCCGTCCACGAGAAAATCGTAGGCGTTGTGAGAGGAAACAGAAGTGCGGCTGCCGCAGAGGATTTGCAGCTAAGCTAAAGGCTAACCCGTTCAGATCGCCGCTTCCCTCTATTCTGCTCACCAACGTCCGTTCTCTGGAATGCCAACTGGACTACCTGAAGCTGGACCTAAACACCAAAAAGGAGACAAGAAACTGCTGCACACTCATATTCACCGGGACGTAGCTTAACCCCTCAGTACTGGACAACGCCATTAGCCTGGACAGGCTAACAATATTCAGAGCCGACAGAAACCATGCTACCACAGGTAAGACCTGAGGGGGTGGCGTTTGCATTTATACCAATAACAACTGGTGTAATAACGCTACCCTGGTCTCCAGTCACTGCTTTGTTGACATTGTGTTTATGATTGTGAGATGTAGACCATTCTATCTACCCCGGAATTTACTACGGTCGTTATTGTTGCTGTTTACATTCCTCCCAGTGCTAACACCTGACTTGTGCTAAATACCCTCTACTGTGCTATAAGTGAAATGCAGTCCTCATATCCGGAGGGCGTTTTCATCGTTGCTGGGAACTTTAACCAAGCTAATATGAAGACAGTTCTCCCTAACTTCCATCAGTATGTAAACTTTGCAACCAGAGGGGATAACACGCTAGACCTGGATTACATTAACATCAAAAAGGCCTTCAGAGCTGCCCCCGCCCCCGCTCTTCCGACCATCTCTCTGTTATGCTAATCCCAGCATACCAGCCTGTGCTCATCAGGGAAAAGCCTGTTGTGAAAACGATTAGAGTATGGCCGGAGGGAGCCATGTCAGCACTGCAGGACTGTTTTGAGCACACTGAGTGGAACATCTTCCGTGAAGCTGCAACGGATGGTGACCACGTAGATGTGGATGAGTATGCTGTCACAGTCTCAGGCTACATCCAGTGGTGCATGGAGGAAGTCACTACCACCAAATCCATTATCACACGTGCCAACCAGAAGCCATGGATGAACAAGGAGGTTCATTTCAGGCTGAGGGAATGCAATGCTGCCTTCAGATCTGGGGATTCCGGAGCACTCCATGCCATCAAAGTAGCAAAGCGTGACCACAGTCAGAAAATCCAGGGCTTCTTTACTAACTCCAGCAACACCAGACAACTGTGGCAAGGAATCCGGTCAGTCACAGACTACAAGTCCACTCCTTCTTTATGTCAAGATGATGTCAGCTTTCTCAACAAACTTAATAATTTGGTCGTTTTGAAGAAATAAACAAACTGGCAATTAAAGCTACCCCCCAGCCCGATGAACAGGTCCTCAGGCTCGAAACCACCACCGTGCAGAGAGCATTAAGTAAGGTAAACACGCGGAAAGCGGCTGGTCCTGATAACATCCCAGGACGGCTGGTCAAGGAGCGTGCTGTCCAGCTAGCCCCAGTGCCACCAGGCGTTAACGACTTCCGCCTGGTGGCACTCACTCCCATAATGAAGTGCTTTGAACGGTTAGTTAAAGACCACAACACCTCCAGACTTCACCCATCATTCGACCCATACCAGTTTGCCTACCAGCCCAACCGCTCCACAGAGGACACCATCTCCTCAGCTCTCCACCTGAGCTTGGAGCATCTTGAGGGGAAGAACACCCACGTGAGGATGCTGTTCCTGGACTTCAGCTCAGCTTTCAACATGATCATCCCCCAGGACCTGGTAAGTAAACTGTGCCATTTAGGGCTTAGTACCCTTTGTAACTGGCCGCTTGATTTTCTCACCCACAGAATCCAGTGTGTCTGGGTGGGGAATAACTCCTCCCCCTGGATTCAGCTGAGAAGTTGGTCCATGCATTTGTAACCTCTAGGCTGGATTACTGTAATTCTTTATGCCGGATGCCCAGCCAGTTCCCAGCTCGTATTCTAACCAAAACCTGGCAGAGAGACCATATCTCCCCGGTCCTCGCCTTTCTTCATTGGTTACCAATACATTTTAGGATCCAGTTTAAGATCCTGTTATTCACATTTAGGCTCTCCGTGGGCTGGCACTCTTCTATAAAGCCTTTTGCTACCAGGCCCCTCTGTTGTGGAACCACCTGCCAGCTCTAGTCTGGGAGGCTGACAAAGTTTCTACTTTTAAGAGTAGGCTAAAAACCTCTCTTTTCGACAGTGCCTATAGTGGCCTACAGATCCAGCCGTAGTCCTCATCTGAGGCCTTCGGCTGGACCTTAGGTTCTAGATATGCTGCTGTAAGTTAAGAATGCCCGGGGGTCCCGTGACATACTGGGTCCCCTATTAATGTCCTCTTTCTCCTTCCTTTTCCTTATTTACTCCCCATTAACATCCCTTGCCGGCGACGTCTTTATTCTTTTCCCAGAACCTGATTGCCATGGCCAGCCACTGGACTCATACCACCTCACCACCAATCTACAATCAAGAGTTCTCTGGACCAGACCTGGAGCAGATGGACTTCTTAATTTATATTACGTTAACTTATAATTGGACCTCTTAATTTATAATGTATAATAATTAGCTGCTGTTCAGCTGCCACTGTTTTGCCTGCCCGCCGTGATGATCAGCAAACCGTACAGTAAGTAATTGTTGTGTGTTTGTTTTCACCGAGACATGGTTGAACGGCAACATTCCCTACTCCGCCATACAACTGGAGCAGCTAACATGCTATCGAGCGGACAGGACGGAGGAAAGACATGAGGCGGTGGGGTCTGTGTTTATAGCCGTGACGATATAAACACATCACCAAATGCATTGATGATGTGACCTTAACCAAGACCATCACCACTCGAGCGAACCAGAAGCCAAGGCTGACAGGGGACGTCCACACGCTGCTGAGGGCCAGAGACCACGCCTTCAGAGCTGGGGATGAGTCTGGCCTGAGAACAGCGAGAGTCAACCTGACCCGTGGCATTCGGAGGGCAAAAAGACAATATACACAAAAGGTAACCTCCCACTTTAAAGACAGTAGAGATGCGCAGAGCCTGTAGCAGGGCATCCAGGCCATGACGGAATACAAGCCCAGGTCAACCATCTGCGAAAACAACACCTCCCTTCTCAACGACTTAAACAACTTCTTTGGACGCTTTGAAATGCAAAACAGCACTACCCCACAGAAAACTCCACCACTCTCCCATGACCAGACCCTGTGCCTGTCGGCAGCCAGCGTGAAGAGGGCGCTTACCAGCATAAACCCACACAAAGCTGCAGGACCAGACAACATCCCAAGTCGGGTGCTGAAGGACTCTGCGGAAGAGCTAAAAGATGTCTTCACAGACATCCTTAACATCTCACTGGAACAAGCCTTTGTTCCACCTTGTTTTAAAGCTGCCACCATCATTCCAGTGCCTAAGAAATTATCCTCATCCTGCTTCAACAACTACCGCCCCGTAGCACTGACACCCATCATCATGACGTGCTTTGAACGGCTAAGTCAAGTCACACATTCAAACCATCCTACCACCCACCCTAGACCCATACCAGTTTGCATACCGCTCCACAGAGGATGCAATCTGCTCTGCTCTCCACCCAGCCCTCACACACCTGGACAAAATAGATGTGTATGTGAGAATGCTCTTCATCAATTTCAGCTACATCAATTGTGAGCAGCACCAAAAACTTGGTGCTGCTCACACCACATCACTGGCTCAACACCACATCACTGGCAGAGACTGCAGAGACCTGCGGAAACTAAAACGAGCGAGTGCATCACCATCCATCATGACCATTTTCTACAGAGGAACCATCGAAAGCATCTTTTCAAGCTGTATCACTGTGTGGGGTGGCAGCTGCACTGACTATAACACTAATGCCTTGCAGCGCGTAGTGAACACAGCTAGGAAGATCATTGGTGCACCACTTCCCTCACTATTGGACTTATACACCACACGCCTGTACAGTTGCTCTCAAAGTAACTAATTTCGGATTGAATTACCTGGATGACTGAGAATTTACACAGACATGTTGTGACTCTTTACACATGACGCCCTACCACGACTACGGAAGTACGAGAAGGTATGTAGAAAATTGGCCGTGCTGAAAGAGTCCTTGGGAAAGCACAAAACCAACTCCTCAACGAAAGAATCCGGCAATTCAACTTCACCATTGACTCACTTGAGGGTAAGATGTGAAACTCCATGAGGGATTAGGTTCAAACTTTCCTGGTGAGGTACTTGGTAAAATAAACAATTTCATGGACGCTCAGGAATCAACACGACAGAAGCAAAGAACGGCAGAAACATACGTTTTTACGTCTTTTAACAAGGCAACAACCCTCAACTTCAGAACTAACATGGAGAAACAAAAATATACTATACATATTACAACAACAGAACCATGAGAAGTGGGTTAAGAATTTCTCTGACAGGACCTTAACCTAGCCAGAGAAAGATGGCTTAGCCAAAGGTCTCAACTTTGCCATAAACCCGACCCAGCTGCCTGCGGTGGACCTCAGAGAGTAAAGGTGGGGGGTGGGGTGAGCAATAATTTTCCATATCTGATCAGGTATTTCTAACAGTGCACTGCGCCCCAACATCCCCCATTCCCACACTTACGTGTAGATAGGGAGAGGCGGAGATAGATACACAGCTGGTTGACCTCTGTGTATTGGTGTTAACAAGTATTAAATGTTACTGATTAAGCATCCTTGTCCAGTCTAAGTGTGCACACGCGGCTCCACTTACACTGCCATGCTTACACGTAGATAGGGAGATCCAGAAATACATACGCAGCTGGGCATCCTTGATCTGTTTTTTTTTTTAATCAACTCAGACTTACTCATGCACACACACATACACCTTTCTAATCACAAAATTAGTTACTTCGAAAGCAACTGGACATAGGTTTCTTGAAGAGGTTCAAGAACCTCATCACAGCAACCGAGTCTGCCATCAAGAACAACAGACTGTCCAGCAAAGAGGCAGAAGAACTCCGGTTAACGGTAACAGCCACTCTGGCTAGCGCCAAAACACCACCCTCCAACATCACGCCAGAAGAGAGGAAAGCACTGACGTCACTCCAAAGAGACCTGGATATCACCATCTTACCGGCCGACAAAGGGAGATGTACAGTCATCCTCAACACAGCAGATTACCATGGTAAGATAAATACTCTTCTTAATGATGATAACACGTATGAGACCTTGAAACGGGACCCCACCAGTGGCTACAAGAAACGGGTGGTGGCCTGTTTACAAGACCTCAAAAAACTCAATGGTATTACCCAGAACCAGTACTTCAGATTATATCCTGGTGACTCCATTCCACGCATCTATGGACTTCCTAAAGTGCATAAGATGGGGGCCCCTCTTAGGCCCATAATCAACAGTATCAATTCAGTCACATATAACATAGCCAAACATCTGTCCAATATTTTATCACCCCTGGTTGGTAACACTCCACATCATGTTAAAAACTCACTAGATTTTGCCAAAAAAGTAAGACTATAACTGGAACCAGATGAAACAATGGTTTCTTTTGATGTCACCTCACTTTTTACTTGCATTCCGACATCCGATGCAATTAAAATGACAAGAAAACGCCTAATAGCAGACACCACCCTAGCTGACAGAACGGCCTTAAGCCCTGACCAGCTTTGCACACTCTTAGAACTCTGTCTAACCACCACCTACTTTCAGTTCAACAATAATTTTTACAGACAAAAACATGGATGTGCCATGGCGTCTCCAGTATCTCCCATTGTAGCTAACCTCTACATG
>JAFBJS010001425.1:53740-67677 GCA_016785265.1 Paraplagusia blochii | reverse complement strand
CAGGACCTTAACCTAGCCAGAGAAAGATGGCTTAGCCAAAGGTCTCAACTTTGCCATAAACCCGACCCAGCTGCCTGCGGTGGACCTCAGAGAGTAAAGGTGGGGGGTGGGGTGAGCAATAATTTTCCATATCTGATCAGGTATTTCTAACAGTGCACTGCGCCCCAACATCCCCCATTCCCACACTTACGTGTAGATAGGGAGAGGCGGAGATAGATACACAGCTGGTTGACCTCTGTGTATTGGTGTTAACAAGTATTAAATGTTACTGATTAAGCATCCTTGTCCAGTCTAACTGTGCATACGCGGCTCCACTTACACTGCCATGCTTACGCGTAGATAGGGAGATCCAGAAATACATACGCAGCTGGGCATCCTTGGTCTGTTTTTTTTTTTTAATCAACTCAGACTCACTCATGCACATACACATACACCTTTCTAATCACAAAATTAGTTACTTCGAAAGCAACTGGACATAGGTTTCTTGAAGAGGTTCAAGAACCTCATCACAGCAACCGAGTCTGCCATCAAGAACAACAGACTGTCCAGCAAAGAGGCAGAAGAACTCCGGTTAAAGGTAATAGCCACTCTGGCTAGCGCCAAAACACCACCCTCCAACATCACGCCAGAAGAGAGGAAAGCACTGACATCACTCCAAAGAGACCTGGATATCACCATCTTACCGGCCGACAAAGGGAGATGTACAGTCATCCTCAACACAGCAGATTACCATGGTAAGATAAATACTCTTCTTAATGATGATAACACGTATGAGACCTTGAAACGGGACCCCACCAGTGGCTACAAGAAACGGGTGGTGGCCTGTTTACAAGACCTCAAAAAACTCAATGGTGTTACCCAGAACCAGTACTTCAGATTATATCCTGGTGACTCCATTCCACGCATCTATGGACTTCCTAAAGTGCATAAGATGGGGGCCCCTCTTAGGCCCATAATCAACAGTATCAATTCAGTCACATATAACATAGCCAAACATCTGTCCAATATTTTATCACCCCTGGTTGGTAACACTCCACATCATGTTAAAAACTCACTAGATTTTGCCAAAAAAGTTAGACTATAACTGGAACCAGATGAAACAATGGTTTCTTTTGATGTCACCTCACTTTTTACTTGCATTCCGACATCCGATGCAATTAAAATGACAAGAAAACGCCTAATAGCAGACACCACCTTAGCTGACAGAATGGTCTTAAGCCCTGACCAGCTTTGCACACTCTTAGAACTCTGTCTAACCACCACCTACTTTCAGTTCAACAACAATTTTAACAGACAAAAACATGGATGTGCCATGGGGTCTCCAGTAACTCCCATTGTAGCTAACCTCTACATGGAGGAAGTAGAACAAGAGGCACTACCCTCCTACGGTGGCGTTGTACCATCACATTGGTACAGATACGTGGATGACACATGGATAAAAATCAAAACTGTTGAATTGGAATAATTCTCTGGACACCTAAACACAATTAATGAATTCATAAAATTCACTAGGGAAGATGTTAAGGGAGACATGCTGGCTTTCCTGGACTGTGCAGTGCACATAAAGGAAAATAGAAACCTTTTCATTGAGGTCTACAGGAAACCAACACACACCGATCAATACCTACATTTTGACTCAAATCATCCACTACAACGTAAACTGGGGGTGATCAGAACCCTAGACACAGAGCCAGACACATCCCTTCACAAGAGGACGCCAAGGCTAAGGAGCAAGCTCACGTTAGAGGGGCCCTAAGCACCTGCGGCTACCCCAACTGGGCTTTCTCTAAGGCCACCAAAACTAACAAACACAACAGGGAGGACAACGAGAACAAACGGAGTAACCTCGTTATTCCAAATGTTGCCGGGACCTCCGAAAAACTTAGAATTTTTAAGGATCACCAAATTCCGGTTTACTTTAAACCCACCAACACTCTTAGACAGAAATTAGTCCACCCAAAAGACAAAATACCTCATCGCCAACAGAGCAATGTTGTGTATGCAGTACAGTGCAAAGAGGACTGCCCTGACCTCTACATTGGTGAAACTAAACAACCACTGTACAAATGTATGCAACGACACAGAAGACCTAACCCATCAGGACAGGACTCTGCGGTTCATTTACACCTGGAAGAGAAGGGACACAGTTTTGTGGATGAGGATGTCCTGGCCAGAGAAGACCGATGGTTTGAAAAAGGAGTGAAGGAAGCCATCTACGTCAACCTGGAGAAACCTTCTCTCAACAGAGAGGACTAAGACACAACCTTTCATCCACTTATAAAGTTGTTTAGAATTCTCTACCCAGAAAATTCTCCGGTCATCAGACCAGGGACCCATCACAAAGGAGGGGAACAAGTGATACTAACACTCCCACACCCACGCTTACGTATAGGTGCGGACATCCAGAGACACATACGCAACTAGTACTGTTTTCTCATTCAATTTGGAATCGAATACTGAAGTAGTTAATTTGGGATTCAATCCCGTATTAACTAACCAGCATTCGATTCACTTTGCATTCACATTCAGTTTCATTTGGTATATGCTGTGTATATTGCTTCGATACTTGCTTTGCATTCACACACAATAAGGGAGTGAATGCAAAGCATGCTTACTAAGCATGGTCCAGTTTCAATTTGATCATGTGGTTATACAACGATATCGTTAATTTGCGGTTTTATTCAACATGACGTCCGTCAAACGCGCATGCCATTTTGAAGAAGAAATGGAGCAGGTTAAAGAAAGATCAAGACGATGAATGAAAGCGATGAGGAGACACAAAGAACGAATGAAGAAGATAGAGAAAATCTGAGGAAGTGTTTTGTAATCCTGTTCCTAATAATGCAGCAACATCTAGTGGTTGAAGGAGATGAGCCGCTCCCGTAGCATTTTATGAGCTTGTTAAACTAATACGGGTGTTGTGTTCACACACGCGGGGAGTGACAAGCGTTATACTTTTTATTGATTTACACCAGTATTAGTTAATTCGGTATCAAAACCACTAAATGCGCGTTAATTTGGTATTCGCTGCGACACAAAGCCAGTGTCGTTCCCTGTTTGCATTCACATTACAAACTAAGTGCCAGTGTGGAAACGGCATAGGTGTTAGATTTCAGTGGTTTTTCACTTCAGGATTTGTGAATCTCACACGGAAACCACATTTGGCATTACATACATTTCAAAGACCCCTTACTTTTATCCCAGACAACTACAACAATACCACATGGCCATCGTCTGCGAAGACCTAGCTCCTCTTCCTTTCACGAGACAATCCCTGCTGTTTTCCAACAATCCTTTCACACCTCTACCTTCCCCGTCTCCTTCCATCTTTCTTTCCTGAGACAACCGCTGCTGGGTTGGTATAAAATTGTCAGACTTACACACTGTATTCAGATCTTAAATTATATTATTTAATCTTGAATTACCAATAAAATTTTCTTCATGTTGTTATTCTCTTCAATTTGCTATCTCCAGTTGCTTGTTTACTTTGCTTTGTTGGGACCAAGTTTTTGTATCTTTTGGCTGCTTTTTGTTATTGAAACAAATTGATCTTCCAACGGCTTCATTCGCTCCTTCATCTGAACCGACTACTTCCCTTCTGGTGCTGTGACCGTGGATCAGAAAGAAACCTCCCTTGAGACCCGGTTTCTTCAAATGGTGCTGTGATCGTGGATCAGAAAGAAACCTCCCTTGAGACCCGGTTTCTTCAAATGGTGCTGTGATCCACCCAAATCTTTCATTTGGTGCTGAAACCCGGGATATCTCGTCTTCAGAAGTGCATCATTCGTCACCTCCTTGATGAACAGCTAGCGGTCAGTACATTTTACATTTCTGCTGTGCTGATATTATGAGCCCCAAAGATTGTTTGGAAAGAGTGTTCCAGGCAACAGTGAATTTAATTTGGGCTCACAGGGATTTGCTGCAAGGCGAGGCTTGCGTTTACTTTGGTCCACAACACTAGTTTTAGTGTGCATATAAACTACGTTAAACAAATCGTGACCACTGGTTAAGTTACAGCATTGTAATTGCAGTCAGATGCCTGGGTTACTCGATTATTGCTTTTTTAACTATAAATCCTTGAGGTATTTTTGGAGCTGTGTGTCTCAAGGGCGCTGCCGGCAGTACTGTAACTGAGGTGTTAGAATGGGTGTTATACTGTGTTGTAGACAGTCAAGGATGTTAACCAGTTATTGATCAGAGTATTTACGTTTTATTCTCCTTAGCGAATATAGAATAGGAATTGGTTGGCTGTGGGTACGCTGGCCAAAGAAATATAAAGGTTATTTTTTGGTCACGGGAGGACTTTAAGACAAGCGACGATCTCACGTGAAAGAAAGCTAGAAAGTAAATAATGACTGTTAAGTGATCATGCTGAATTGTACAAACCAACTATAAAGGCTAAAAACTTACTTTCAACCAGATCCCCACCACGGAAAAGGATGGATTTGCTGTACCTGATGTCTCAAATGAGCATGTTTTAAGTTCCGTGCAGGAGAATATGACCACTCAATTAAAAACAGAACATGTTGGTATAACAATGTAAGTCAAATACGAGTTTAAACTAGATGTCGATGGTTTGTTGGATAATGACGTATAACGGTCATGGGGTTAAATGCAGCGTTTCTCTGGTAAAGAAACTCGCCCTATCTGTTGTTATTTTAAACCAAATAACCAAAAGACAAAGAATTGACACCAAACGTGCTCTTAAACAGGGTAGTTACTCTTTGAAGAAGCAACTTAAATCTGCAACCGTAAAATTAGATCTATTCGAATCAAAATTTATATGTAAAAGTAATGCTGACTGAAGGCAATTTATACCCTTTTAAAGATCTGCTCGAAGTTGCTCAGTTGAGCAACTGTATACGTCCAATATCCAACGTCCCTGAAACAGATTTTGATAACGAAGATCATGACAATTAGTCTCTGGTATAACTGGGATCTGGGAAATAGACCAATGGTCCAAGGATCTGCAGCACAAGAGGAAAGCCCGTATGGAAGTGTGGTCAAAACTCAGACTACGTAATATATACCAGCTTTACCCTCTTGATGGTGTGGCCATGCTCTGCACTGTTTTGAACACCTCCGAGTCAACCAAGGTGAGACGAGCAGTTGAAAATGGCAGGTGAGGACCAACAAAATCTGGAATATGGCTAGACAACGATCCGTATTTGAATACAGAGCGCCACCAATGTGACCACTGACTGGTCCAGGGTGCCTTGAAGGCAAATTTTTTGCAAAATTTAGCACTTGAACTGAGACATGCAAATTAAGTTAACATTTCGTTGGTGCGACCATTGATAACAAACTTACTATTGATTTTTTTACTGGACACAGGAGCCGAGTTGACTGTTATTCTTTCTTCATACCTTAGAGGCAATTCCCTAACTATGGCTTCTGAGACCCAATATGCTCTCAGTGCTGGCAAGGGAACGATGTGTTCTAATGCTAAACACAGGAAAAACTGAGGTCATAGTTTTAGGGCCAAAATATATAAGAACACCATTGCCAAACGTAAGTATAACCATAGGTAGTGCTACCCCAGTCCCCTGTGGTAAAGCAAGGAACCTGGGTGTCCTGTTTTCAGGATTTATTCTTAGAGGAACAAATAAACCAAACCTTAAGAACAGCCTTCAACCACCTACGTAACATTAAAACAACTACTAAAATACTTTCACGACCAGACTCTTTCAAAGTGAGACTTAAAACCCACCTCTATAGTATAGCCTATATAAGGTATTTTAAGACCAAGATGGTGGTGCGTGAACATCGCGAGGCTCAGTGTCTCTCCAGAATCTGCAATTTAGCAGTTTTTTTACCTTCTTCTATCTGGATTACTCGTTCGGAACTGCTCTGCATTGCTCTCCTACAGCAAACAAGACGGTTAGTTATTGGTCCTAGGTCCTAAGCAGGTAAGGGATTCTATAGCTGACAAAATTGCAGCTGATAATAGTTTAACCACTCCCTTCAACACTTCTGTAAAAAACCTAGGTGTTCTTTTTGATCAGGACCTTTCCCTTAGCTCCCATATTAAAAATATTTCTAACACTGCCTACTTTCATCTTCGTAACATTAGGAAAGTCAGGCAAATACTCCCCCTGGAGACAGTTGAGAAGTTGATCCATGCCTTTGTAACCTCTAGGCTGGACTACTGTAATTCTTTATTAACTGGATGCCCAGCCAGTTCCCTGAGATCCATACAGCTTGTTCAGAACACGGCAGCTCTTGTTCTAACCAAAACCAGACAGAAAGGCCACATCTCCCCTGTCCTCTCTTCTCTCCATTGGCTTCCAATACATTATAGGATCCAATTTAATCCTGTTAATTACATCTAAGGCTCTCCATGGGTTGGCACCCTCCTATATAGTGGACTTGATACAAGCCTATCTAGAACACTTTGTTCTGTAGGAGCAGGTCTTCGTGTGGTTCCATAAATCTGTAAATCTAGATTTGGAGCCAAAGCTTTTTGCTAACAGGCCCCTCTATTGTGGAACCACCTGCCAGCTCCAGTCCGGGAGGCCAATACATTTTCTACTTTCAAGAGTAAGCTAAAGAACTTTTTTTGATAGCACCTATAGTGGCCTACAGATCCAGCCGTAGTCCTCATGTGAGGCCTTCAGCTGGACCTTGGGTTCTAGTCATGCTGCTTTAAGTTAAGAATGCCGGGGGTCCCGTGGCATACTGGGTCCCCTATTACTGTGCTCTGTCTCTCTCTCCTTCCTTTTCCTTATTTATTTCCTACCACTGACCCGTATCTCCATCTCCTTTCCTTTCCTTATTTACTCCCCATTAACACCCCTTGCCGGGGACCTCACGTTCTCGGAGTCTTTATTCTTTCCCCAGAACCCGATTGCCATGGGCAGCCATTGACACATACCAACTCTAATAATATATTATGACTTATAATTGGACCTTAATTTTTTATTTTTTAATTTTTAATTCATAATATATAATTAGCTGCTGTTATGCTGCCAATGTTGTGCCTGCCCGCCTGTACTGGACGCCATACTCCAGGACCAGTTTAAAAACCGACTGGGACATGTTCATCCACACAGACCTAGACCAGTACGCCTCAGCTGTACTGGAACACATCTCCACCACCATAAAAGGAAGCACCACCCAGAAACAAATCACTATGTATCCCAACTAGAAACCCTGGATGAACCGAGATGTCCGTCTCCTGCTGAAGGCCCGTGACCCTGCCTTCTGGTCAGGGGACGCACACGCCTACTTTACAGCCAGGGCTGAGGAGAGGAATCAAGGACGCCTAACACCACTACAAAGGGAAAGAAGAGGAACACTTCTACAACTCTAACCCCTGGCTTATGTGGCAAGGGCTGCAAATCATTATGGATTACAGCACCATTAATCCATCCCCCACATCCTATGATGTTTCCTTCCTCAACGACCTTAACAACTCCTATGCACGTTTCGAGGAGGACAACCCAACAACTGCAACCAAGGCAGATGTTACCCCAGATCATTGACCTCTGACTCTTTTCCCCCACCGAAGTAAAAGTGGTGCTGAGCAGGATTATAGTCCACAAGGCATTCCTGGACGTGTTTTCAAAGCATGCTCAGGGGAATTGGCTGGAGTGCTGACGGAGAAATTCAACTTGTCTCTAGCCCGTTCTGCGGTACCAACCTGCTTCAAGTCCACATCCATTGTGCCAGTACCCAAAAATTCCAACCCATCAGACCTCAATGACTACCGCCCGGTGGCCCTCACCCCCATCATAAGAAAGTGTTTCGAACAACTGATCCTAACACACCTCAAATCCTGTCTACCCCCACCCTCAACCCCTATCAATTTGCATACAGACAGAACAGGAGCACAGAGGATGCAGTCTCCACAGCGCTCCACTCTTCCTCACACTTGGACAATAGAAACACCTACGCCAGAATGCTATTCATTGATTTCAGCTCGGCTTTTAACACGGTCATCCCCTCCAAACTAATCCAAAAACTCACTGACCTAGGGATCAGTCTGTTCATGTGCAACTGGTTACTAGACTTCCTGACCAGCCGGCCTTAACAGGTCCGACTGGATAATCAATGCTCATCCACCATCACCATAAACACCGGTGAACCACAAGGCTGCGTGTTGAGTCCCTTCCAAGACTGCAGACCTGTTAATGACTCCAATACCATCATCAAGTTCGCAGACGACACCACAGCAGATGTGTATAAGAGACAGCTTCTATCGCTGCACTATCGAGAGCATTGAGACCAACTTCATCACAGTCTGGTATGGAAACTGCTCTTTTTTGGACCGGAAGGCAATGCAGATGGTGGTAAAAGTCGCCCAGCACATCGCCAGGAAACCACTACCAGCCATAGAGAACGTCCACAGGAAACGATGTCTGAAAAGGGCTGGGAAAATCATCAAAGACCCCAGTCACCCAGCACACAGTCTATTGATCCTCCTGCCTTCTCGGAGGCACTACAGGGGCCTCCGAACCAAAACCACCACATTCCAGAACAGCTTCTTCCCCACAGCAATCACACTCCTTAACTCCTCCTCTTGACACCCGGACAGTACATCTCCACACTCACATACACTGCATACTGCACATGCACTACCATCACTTTACCTCCCTGCACCTTATCAACTGCACTGATGTAAATACTGTATGGACAATCATGCTACTTCACTTGCACTACTGTACATATATACGGTAATCTGTTTATAGTCTGTTCATAGCCCCCCATAATCTGTGTATAGTCTAAGTTATACATGCTTATAACCTATTCATAGCACCCCTCACATGCCTGTTAATAGATTGCGCTGTGCACATAGCTTTTCTGCCCTGTCAACATTTCAATTATGCTATATCAATAACCTGTTTATATAATATATTTATTGTAACCAAGACGAACAGTTCGCCTAATAGTCCCGTATGGCCAGTAAATAAAGCCAACGGCACTTGGAGATTGACCATAGATTACAGGCAAGAAAACAAGACAATCAATAAATTAAGCCCATCCGTCCACAATGTTTAACATCCTAAAACCAGAACACAAGTGGTTCATTGTCATCGATATGGTGAATGCATATTGGACTGTCAACATGTCTCCTGAACCCAAGGATTGGCTAGATTTTACAGTTGATGGACAGCAATACAAGTGGACTAGACTCCCACAAGGACTACACAACAGTGGTACCCTATACAACACAAACACCTGAACTCAGAAGAAATGCCACAGATAACTGCAATGGTTATCAATTATGTTGATGATGATCTCATTGCCTCCACCACGGAGGAAGAACATAACAGGGACGTATCTACCCTTTTAGATTATTCTTGTAAAAGAGGTCATAAGACAAGTCTGGAGAAAGCCCATAAGATCTCCCACAGCAGATGGGAAATCACACAGGACAGAACAGCAGCCATAAAAAAATGCACAGGAGCCAAAGACAGGAAGGAGCTATGCTCCTTCCTAGGTCTGTGTAATTTAAATAGAGTCTGGGTGGAATCATATAGTGAGATAGCTCAACCTTTAAATGACATTCTAAAAGGACAAAGAGACTCCAAGGTCATTAACACAGAGCGCCCTCAAAGGAAAGCTTTTGAATCTCTAAAAATTGGGAATCCCCAATACTGAGATGCCGTTCACTTTATACGTTAATGAAAAAGATGGATATATGACAGCCATTCTATTCCAGGACCATGGGTGATTGCAAAGACCAGTTGGTTATTAATCTGCTAAACCAGATAGAGTTGCCCTAGGTTTTGGGCTATGTTTAAGAGCCGTGCAAGCAGTCTTGTTCATCCAGTCATTTTCTTATTTGGTATTAGTCCAACAATTAATCATCAAATGCCTTCATTCTGTCCTCACCTTACTATCTATGAGAAGAGTCAGGTTTCTGCAAGCAAATGGGGTAATTGGCAGGCCATTCTTGAAGCCCCTAACATTACCATACAGAAAGCCACACTCTCCAACCCTTCCATAATGATGACACCTGTGGAACTTAATGAGGAGGAACACAAGTGTAATGAAGTTGTCATTGAAGCCGAGCAAGATCAGCACTTGAAGGAGTTGCCCTTGCAAGACCCGGAGATAACTTTGTTCACAGATGGGTCCTCCACTGTTGAAAATGGCATAAGCTACAGAAATAGAGTATAATTTTAAAAGTGGAAACAGTAAAAATGATTAAGAATGAAATTATGTTTGAAATCTAACACTACTGAAACGTTTTTTCATTCAGTCGTTTTTCACTTTTGGGATTGTAGGTTTGGCCATACATATACTGTACACTTCAAAGACCCTCTCTCCTTCCTTTCTTTTACTTACCCTCAGACAACCCTCTGGTGTTTTCCAACAACACCTATGAAAAAAAAACAACTTATCTCTACTTTGTAACACTAACATTGAGTTGTTACACATTTGTATGAAATGAGGAGTGATCGTGGTCTTGTGCTTTTTTCTTTACTGCGAGTGTGGAGCTGAAGAGTCACTTAGAGGAGGAACTTTACAGAAAATAATAAAGCAACATTCAAATAGAATATCACAGCCATACATATTTATTTATTCCATAGACTATATTCTATACTGATAATAGGTGCAGCATCTGCATATTGAGACAATCTGGCCAATTTGCATACCTTTATCATAGAAAGACGCGGAGGTGTGAGGTAAAGTTCAGAGCAGAGATGAAAATCAGACAAAGGAACAAACAACGATCAAACAGTATAAGAAACCTGTGCGCAAAGACGGAGAAAGAATCAAGTCTATCCTGACGCTCAGATCAGCACCTTCAGCTCGAGACACTCCAAGTTCTGGAGTGTCTCGAGCTGAAGGCTGACCTTGACCATGATGAGCTCAATGTCAAGAAAAGGCACTGTCTGTATGTAGTGGATAATGTTAACACCAATTTCTGCTTTGCAATCAATTTGGCACATCTCACCAATCCGCATTTTTCATGTACTCAGGCCTTGGAGAGAGGTCAAGAGCTGCATTGCTTGGCAGGCCTGGATGATCAGACGGAGGTAGCCTTCTCTGATGTTATTCAGTCTTCGTGATGGGTAGCCTAACAGCTGCTCTGCAGGACAAACTTTTTCTTACGCGTCTTACGCTCGTCTCCTGTACCTCTTCTTTGCTCCTTTCATGGAGTATTACTTTTAGTATGTATCCTATGGATATTTGCAACATTAAGACGGCACCCAGGGCCAGTTCTCTCGTTTATTCAAGAGACTAGCTGCTTGCTCTGAGAACAACGTAACATGGACAGCGACACGACATACCGGCAGAGCTAAAGAGGAGTTATAGAGGTTGCAGAGCCGGAGCCAAAGTTAAGGCTGAGTTAGCCGAGTTGGCGGACAAACTAAGACGTTTTAAACCATCTACCCCCTCCGTCATCATGGTTAATGTAAAGTATCTTTCTAATAAGATGGACAAGCTTTCCGCGCTGTTTAACCGGCGGATATACCGGGAATGCAGCATGTTTATCTTCAGAGACTTGGCTAACCGACATCGTACCCGATCCTAATGTGGACTTGTGTGGATTTACGACAGTAAGAGCCAACAGGGACATGAAGGCTAGTGGGAAGAGTAAAGGTGGTGGACTCATGTATGTTAACAACCACTGGTGTAACCTTGGTCATATCTCCGTTAAGAATGTTTTATGTTGCCCTGACTTAGAGCTACTAGCTGTTAGCCTCGGGCCATACTACCTTCTGAGGGAGTTCAGTCACGTGATAACCCTGTGTGTTTACATTCCTCCGAGAGCTCCCCCGTACGGTGGCCTTGAGGTGCAAAACACTTTTACAAATACAAAAACAAAATTACATTTCAGAAAACAAATTTACAAACTCTGAAACAAAAATACATTTAAGAAAAAAATTTTACAAACTCTGAAACAAAAATACATTTCAGAAAACAAATTAACAAAACTGGAAACAAAATTACATTTTAAAAAACATTTTTACAAACTCTGAAACAAAATAACATTTAAGAAAACAAAAATACATTAATGAAAACACTTTTACAAACTCCGGAAACACTTTTACAAACTCCGGAAACACGTTCACAATCGGCGAGAAAAATTTACAAATTGACGAAACACTTTAACAAAAGCCCGAAACAAATTTACAAATACAAATTTCTTACGGAAGAGGAACGTCCCAAGAAACTTCCCCAACCGGAAGAGAACCCACCATGATGGACAGCTGTCGAGCGGTGTTTTGTCCGTTTTGCGGTGAACATATGATCTGACTTACGAGGTTTTGCGGTTCATGTGGTTCGTCTTTGGAGTTTTTAAATTCGACGGGCACAGAAGGACCAGATATACTGCAGCTGGGCATAAGGTATTTTAATCAGGGACACTCATACGCTGTAATCGTGGACATGATGTCAAGTTTACACGATGTTCACATCAGCTTGAGGTCGCTCAAGCAAACTGAATGCAACCGGGTTTTATCGCAGAAAGGAGTACTCCACTACAAACGCTGTTACTAGGGCCATCCAACTGGAACTTCGTGGACCTGGACAGTTGTTTGGCTACCGCAGAAGGACCAGATATACTGCAGCTGGGCATAAGGTATTTTAATCAGGGACACTCATACGATGTAATCGTGGACATTATGTCAAGTTTACACGATGTTCACATTAGCTTGAGGTCGCTCAAAAGCAAACTGAATGCAGCCGGGTTTTATCGCAGAAAGGAGTACTCCACTACAAACGCCGTTACTAGGGCCATCCGACTGGAACTTCGTGGACCTGGACAGTTGTTTGGCTACCATACCATGTGGCAAGTACTCAAACAAAAGTACAATCTGCGAGTTAAGAGGAATCATGTAATGCATTTGCTTAGGGAGCTTAATCCTCGAGGGTGCGCGAGAAGAGCACAAAGAAGGTTTTACAGAAGAACCTACCACTCCATGGGACCGAACTATATGTGGCACGCAGATGGTTATGATAAACTTAAGCCATTTGGTTTGGCTCTTTCCGGCTGCATTGATGGATTTTCACGCAAAGTGCTCTGGCTTCGCAGTGGGCCATCAAATAATGACCCAATCGTAATTGGTCACTATTTTCTGGAATGTGTGCGAAACCTCGCTGTCGTACCCATGAGACTGAGGACTGATTGCGACACGGAGAAGGGGACCATGGCTGTAATGCAGTGCACCCTACGCCACCAGCACACAGACCACTTCTCTGGAGCATCTAGCCACATGTATGGCTCATCCACAAACAACCAGAGGATAGAGTCCTGGTGGTCCATATTCAGAAAGGGGAGGTAAGTGGTCATCAAGTCAATTTCCCATTCATTCATTGCTCCCATGTGCAAATAAAAGCTTAAAATCCTCATTTATTTTATCAATTTCTATAGGAGTCAGTTCTGGATGGAGCTATTTGCAGACCTCAGAGAGGCTGGACACTTTAACGGCAGTCATGAGCACCAGTGCCTACTGAGATACTGCTTTGGTGACACTATTCAGAAGGACTTGGATGAGTGTGTTGAATTATGGAACAGTCACAGGATCCGACCCTCCAGAACAGCATCATGTCCAGGAGGAGTGCCTAATGAACTCTATTACTTACCACACAGGTAATATTTGGTGGGAGATGGTGGATGGAAATTTTGTTTCTCAAATCCATGTAATAATATCTTACCTTTAACATAGGTTTGGCTCAAGAGACTGTGGATTCCCAATCAGACAAGCTGAACTGTAATGCCTTCCCTGAAGCTTACCTGACAAGAGCTCCATGTGAGGATGAGCGCCATGAGAGGATGTCAACATGCATCGGTACCTGTACCTGAAACTAAAATAAATGACTCAGCAATCAGTGGAAAAGAAACTTTATTGTAAAAGGGTAACATGTCGAAAAATGTCTTTTTGTGGCAAAAACGTTTGCCACAGCTTCAATAAATAAAGTTGTGCACACACACACACACACACACACACACACACACACACACACACACACACACACAC